>JAVQJG010113610.1:0-11012 GCA_036024015.1 Craterocephalus amniculus | reverse complement strand
AAGTCCACTGTTACCAGGTTCCTCCGACAGTCCCCTTTTCCCTCTGTAGGGGTGTATGTGTGTGTGTGTGTGTGTGTGTGTGTGTGTGTGTGTGTGTGTGTGTGTGTGTGTGTGTGTGTTTATCATTGCCAAAAGGCTCTCATCAATGATGGGCAGTAAATGGCCAACAGTAGTGCATTCCAAACAGCAGCGTCTGGCTGCTTTAGAAGATCGAGTGCTCTCTGAACACAGGAAGACATTTCTCTCTCTGTTAATGTATTTATGATGATGGCTTTTCTATTAGGTTTGCTTTAATGACTGGCAAGAATAAAACCAGAGGCAGTCAGGGTCACAGAGATGAGCAGTCTGCTGTGTGTGCCTGTCTGTGTGAGAGGAACACAAATTATTATTAAACAAAGGCCAATCACCCACAGTGTGGATCAGTTAAAAGTGAACCTTTTAAAGCCTAACTTAGATACAAAAAAAGATTAAATTATGGCTGCAAAAAATCCTGAGAATCTGCTAAAACACCATTTTTTTATTCTTTTAATAACCAATAAAACATCTGTCTTCCCTGCATTGTTTCGAATGCTGTTATATGATCCAAATACATCATAAATTATAATCATTTGTTTACATGCACAATGACAAACAAACAAATCTTAGCAAACAAAATACAAAACTCACCATTTTTATTTATTTATTTATTTCCATCCTTTTGTTTACCCCCAGAGTTTAAATTCCACCAGGATGTTGGTCTTCTTTCTCAAGCAAGACCAGAGACATAGCTGTTTGAGTTTACTGTTTTCATGAGGAATATTAGGCATTATGAATGAGGGTATTAATGAATGGGAAGGTGCTCTCAGAAAGGGGCCTCTTCTCGAGGTCAATGACTCAAACCGACCTAGGACCCTACAGATGGTACCTGAAAAAGAAGAGTGTAGATGTAGAATGTGGGAATGGTGAAGGAATGGAAATGAAGAGGGATTAGTGAGAGAATAATTGGGGTTAGGGATGAGGGAGGATAAGCAGTTCATGGAGAAGATGGGTTTGGTCAAATGAATGAGACAAACTGTGCTGAATGGGTTAACAAAATGCAAGAAGGCCTGGGCTGACGAGAGTAGTTTACGACTGGCTACACTTCCAAATCTTGAGCACATGAAGTTCACTGATTGTAACTTACTCTGAACCCAGACACAGGACCATTGCTAATCACTATTTCCCAGGTCATGTTGATCAAAGTAATGTAGAACCTGAAGGAAGGGGAGTTCTGATCATCACGAGATCAACTACAGTATCTGGCAGTGTTGATTTGAAATGCATTGATTGGAAGGTGGTTTTGATATTACTTGGGGGGGGGGGGGGTGAGAACATACTTTATGTGGAATTAGTGTTTAGACCAGTGGTTCATTACTTGGGGTCCGGGACCCCAAGGGAATCCCCAAATGAACACAGGATGTCCCCAAGGCTTTTAAGATTTGGAGCCATTGTGATTAATGTCCACATATTCTTCATATTTTAAGAAAAAAATAAGTTAGGCTAAGCGGCTCATTTACCTTTGGCCATATGGAAGGATAGGACTTGGCCGGAATAGAATATTTATGGTTTCAGCACAGGATGGGGCAAGGGGTCCATGGCTTTTTATATATGCACCAAGGGGAAGCAATTGTTTAGTCTTCAGTAAAATATGTAAAATATGTTCTTTGAGGATATATTGATCCATAATGGATGGTTTTGTTGGCTTAAATGGATTATATGGGTGAATTAATGAAAATGAAAAATACTTTATTGATCCCAGGGGGAAATTCAATATTGTAGTGCTCTTGCTCTTCAGGCAGCTGGAAGGAATGATCTTCAGTGAGAGGCTTGTTCAGGTCCTATGCAAGAAGCTAGCAGTTCCATGTCTCTTGTGCAGATCTTCTCACAGTGACATGTCCAGGATGACGCCAACACTGGTTAACCAGCACTGCAATTTCACCTCTTTAGTTTCCTGCTGAGTTGTTTATTACGGTCTGCACGGACCGTCTTTAAGCCGTGTACAGACACATTACAGTCTGAGATAAAGGAGAGGTTTCCAGTACGATAGGGCCTCTGTCTTGCAGGTTATAGATCTCTCCTGTTTCACCACACCTGACTCAATATGAAGGAATCTTTTACAGACTTGGAAAGAACTTAATAAGTTGTTGAAGATATCTGTTTAATTTGAGTCGGCTGTGTTTTAGCAGGGAAACCTCTGAAGGAAAAATCCTGAATTAGATTTTGTTTTTACTGAGTTTCACATACGTGCCACACTATATAAAACATTTTGTTCTTTATCTAAGAAAGCCTTATTTTTCTCATAACTCCCTTTTAACTGTTTGTCATGGTTTATCACTTAGCCAACTTCTAACATTATCCATCTTAGTCATGTCCCTCCATCCCTCTCTCATAAACTCTTAAACACACACAACCAGCTGCTTGCTGTGTCTCACTCTTTAGTGAATCCCTATTGGGTGGTGAAAATATAACTGCCACCAAAGCATTTACTTAAGCTCAGCACGCACACAAAAACGCAAACACACATTTTAGCACTGAAAAACCATATATGCAAAGATGCACACACTAATATACACAATGTTGCAGACATGCCCAGCTGGTGATGTTGCTGTGATTTAAAAAAAAAAAAAAAGATGTCAAAAAGACAAGAGGACAACCAGTCTTCTGGGAAAAGGGTAGTTGTGTGTCTTTGATTATGTGTGCTCATTGCCCCAACATCCACATGTGTGTGTCCACAGGGGAACACTAGCCACAATGTGAGAAAGTCAATCCGCTGTGATTTCATCTCTCGACATGACATATAGTCCGGCCTCTGTGGAGCACAAAGTGCACGCATGCACACACACAAATACACACACTTCTTTCTGCAGATATTTTTGAGGTCAATAACGTTTATTTAAAGTTTGATGACAACTAATGCCTTATGGTGCTTTTCCCTGTAAGCAGTGCACAGATTAATACATAACACGTTATTAAGCACAGCGGTGCTACTATGAAACCAGCCTCAGCAGGAATGTGTGCTTTTATGCATACATACAAAACTCTGTTTGTGTGCACTTGCTTTGCACTTTGTTTCACACCTCCTGTAATATATTCAGGTATTTAAAAGTGTTTGGTTTGTTTAAAGTTGTGGAGGGGGTTTTGGTCTCTTGGAGAGCTTGGATAACCCTAATCCACAACACACATTTTTATCTGTAGTTCATTGGCAGGGCTAAATATTGACTTATCATTAAGTGGAATGACTGAAGCCCTAATAATAATTCACGTTGTCTAAGCACCTTGTGTTGACGCTGCACTCCCCATGCTATTAACGAATGTATGCAAATCCTGCGTAAATCTGAAGATTAGGGCTGAAGCTTTCTGTGATGCAAGAGAGAAAACAAGAGGTCTGTAATAAAACGTTGTCATGACATACACACCCATGCAAAAAATACACACCGCTTATGGAGTGGAAGAGGAAATGAGGGTGCGTTACAAAATGTAAGCACAAATGTACCGGCATGTCAGATAAAGCTTACAAAGACAGGGATTGGTTGTTCTGCTGAATGCATGATAATGCAGTGAAGTTCATCTGCCACGTAGTAAAAGAACGGTGAGGATCTGAGAAGTGTGTGGATGCAGGGAGATGGTGGGAAAAAGAGTCGAAAGAAGAGGAAGACATGAAGATAATGAAAAGAAAAGAGGAGGGAGAGTGTAGGTCAATGTTGAAAAGAGAAATTCAATAACAAACAATCAGATGAGGATTTTTTAATAGCAAATTAGGGATTTGGTGTTTACCCATAATTTTTTCCTACTTTCATTAGAAGAGAAGTTAAAGATTATGATTTAGGAGGAAGAAAAAAGAAGATGTTAGAAATTCGATTATGAATAGAAAAAGGCAGAAAGAAGCAAAAAGTATAATAGACTCATATAGAAGTTTGTGATGCAGGCAAAAAGAACGAGAGTGAGAGAGAGAGAGATGAGCCAGTGGATAAAAGCAGGAGATAAGTCCCAGACTTCAGGTCACAAGTGTTAAGGAGTTATCGCCACAGAGAGATGTGTTTGAACAAAGGCGTGATAGAGGATACAGATAAATACCATTGGCTTTTTGGAGAGTAAAGAGAGAGGAGTGAAAACTGGGAATTGTAGAGAGCTGGGTCTCAGGATTGAAGAGAAGAGGGGAGGATGCTGGGAGGACAAGAGATGAGTGGGGAGAAGCTATTTCGGAAAAGTGTTGAGCTGTTTATTTGCGCGTCATTGAAGCTGAAGTAAGGCGCTGAGGGAATTGGCCACCAAGACCTCGCTCCGCAACAGCTGCCGCTGCTAAGTGAGTTACTAGCCGTCAGACTGCCTTTATGTCACACAATCACATACACATGCATTTTCCTGTCACATCCTCTGATGGATGTGTTGAGGGTATAATGCACTGCAACAGAAGAGGAGAAAACTATGTGCCATTCTGCACTTTTGGCCTTTAAGTGAAATAATTGCTGAAATTAACAACGTTTAATGTGCTCAAAGTGTGAATGCCGATTAGAGTATGAAACAATAAGTTATTTATCACTGCACAACTAGCTGTAGCCTCATTAGAAGAGGTGAGACTGAGATACAAAGCAGTGACTTGGTGTTTAATGTCCTCTGTCAAATAAAATGGGCACCACAGCTGGAGGTAGATGGTGCCGCAGATCGGCATGTCATCAACTGTTTGGTTAAATTTGCTAAATATCTCATTGTGAATGGATCATCTTTACAATAAAGACCTGCCACTCAGTGTAAAAAGCTTTTTCTGTGCACCCATGTTACAGTATGATTTGTTATTTCACCATCCTGATACATTATTAGTCAAGCAATCCCATGCTCATTTGTATTTCTAATGTAACTTCACAGCAGGGTGCTGCTGACTCAGTGTTTTAGTGGAGTAAAACCTTAATCCAATGCGAGGCCAAAGCCTGCTTGCAGAGGTGAATTTAGTTATGGGCAACATGAACAGCTACCCAGGGAGGCATCTTGCTGGGCGCAACATGGGGTGCCCACAAAGAAGAATTAAGGATGGGAAATTTGGTTTTTCGGTTGTCCTTTTTGAACATGACAGAGTCACTGATGTCATGTTACTCTCTAGGTCATTGATTGTAACATCAGCCTGATATCACACAGAATGATCAACTCTGCTCTGTTTCTTAACAAAACACACCCCTGTTTCCATCAGTGGAGTGGAAACAGTGAAGAGGAACACGTTATATTTTTCCCAGTGTACGACTAAAATCTAATAAAACTTCTTTTTATAGCACTTTTCATAAACGATGCATCACAAAGTGCTTAACATTGTAAAAACAAATATTTAAAGAATGATAAGCATAAAACATCAAAGATCAGTAGCACACACATGATTATGCTCATTTACTTTTCAAATATTTATCATCACACACACATACACACACATGATGCCACCCTTTTTGCATAAAAACAATACTCTCCCTTCTAATTTTTGTCCCTTTAACCTTAACGATTATGTTAAAACACAATTTGAGCTGAACATCTAATAGACAAATGGCTTGACAGTGGATCCACACCAGGAGCCGTCTAACCAGTGACCACAGAGGGGATCGCCACGAGAACTGCCAAGATCAGGACAGGCCAGAGCCCCCAGCACAGCCATAGGACTGCAATGCAGGGCCCCACCAACCACCCCGACCTGGACGACCCCCGCAGCAACGACCCTGAAGACTGAACAGACATAAACCCTGACGTGGAGGGTCCCCATGAGAAAACACTGGAGCTAAAAAGATAAAAATGAAACTCAGGATGAAATAACTGAATGAGTATAAATAAACCAAAAAGTAATAATAAGATCAATACAATCAAATATAAGAAATGTGTACATGCATAAAAGGTACATATAAGAATCAGTTAAGAACAGAGATATGAAATAAATAAATAGCTCAAATAATTAAATAAATTATTTAAAAAATAAAATATCTACAGTCTCTGCAACCCTGAGGCCCACCAGCAGGCTGTTCCACAGGCCAGGGCCATAATATTGGAATGAGGCCTCACCGTGTGTTTTTGTCTTAACTTTAGGTTTATTCAAAAAGCCGGTACCAGAGGATGCTCAGGGTCTGTGAGGGATAAGGCCCAAGACCATTTAGACATTCATAAACCATTAAACGAATCTTATAACCGAAGGACCTCCATCATTTATACCCTCATTCCGACCACATTTCATACAAATATATTTTGTTTATGTTACTAAAAAAAAAGTGAATAATTATAATTCATACTAACCTATTCAATTTTATTCTATTGTATAGTCATTTAGCAGACACTTTTCTCCAAAGCAACTTACATCTGAGAGTGAGAACATAACAGGCAATGAGAGGACATCATCATTAAGTGGTAGCCAGGCCTCTGTGAGTCCAGTTGGACACAGGTGTTGCCATACAGTGCTAGAGGCAGTGCTTTTTTTTTTCTTTGATTCTTTCCCCTTTAGTACAATAGTGCCTTTGTTTAATTATGAGATCACAATTTCATCACACAACATCATATTGGGCAGAAGTGTAAGTAGCTTGTTCAGTGCTGAGTTGTGCCAAAGAGCTGGATAAAGCTTTCTGATTTATCCCGAGGAGTAGGAGAGTTAAGCTTATTGCAGAACAGCCTATCGAGCAGCTGAGTCTTTAGCTTGCTCTTAGCCTGCTGCAGTTTAGTTTTCTCACAAAAAGTTACTAGTTAGTAAGAAAGTTACATCATTATCGGAGAAACTTGGGAAGGTAATTACTTTTTTAAAATTAAATATGTTCTCTTTAACAGAGCTTAAAATTCATCTGCATGTTCTTTTATTTCTATTAATACTTTATGATACTCATCATTTTGTCAGAGTTCCCTTTCGGAAATACAACAAAGAATGGACACTTGAAGTGGGATATCCGTCTCAAAAAGTGGGGGTAAACACACTAGCTCTGACCCAGATCCTACAACCTTTTGGGGTTTTATTGTTTGATTGTTTTTTATTCCTACTTCCAACCTCCAAGTCCAATGTATAAAGTAGTTCTAGTTTTTTTTTTGGTGACTGGTAAACTAAATGGGTGCATTACTGCCACCAGATGGACCGGAGTGTGGACCAGAATGTTTTGTTTGGCTGCACACAGTGACTTACACAAGTCAGCCATGACATTTTACTCTTCAACAATCAATCCTCATCACTTTGGCTATGCAATCATTTCTATCCCCCAAGCCCCGAGTCAGATAAAGACAGGTTCAGTGTGCAGAATTACAGGGTGATGCTATATGCATATTCATTTAACTAATTAATGAGGTGCAGCTTTATTCTCAGCTTGTACTCAGTCACAACAGAACACAGCAACTCTTCTTCTACTCAAACATGAAGTGTATCCTCCCTTTTCAACCATATCACTTTAAACCCTCCTCTCCACAGTCCCACTACCACAAGATACACCCAAACAGATGAGGAACTTATGTTTATCCAAACAAAAATTAATCTCATCTTACAAACGTAACACACTGTCAGTAACGTTTTATCATCAGTAAATCTTTATCATCAGTTACGGTTTATCATCAGCAATGTTTTTTAATCAGTAACTTTTTATCATCAGTTAATTTTTATTGTCAGTTAATTTTTATCATCAGTAACTTTATCAGTAACGTTTTCAGGAATAGTCCTGGTGTTCTTAGATTACCTATTACTGAAAAATTACTGTTGCAGTTTATTTGGGCAGGGACGATATGCTTTCTTCCCAATTCAATTCCTTTTTTGGGTGCTGATTTGATTAAATTGCGATTCTCGTGCTTCTTGGATATTGCAGATTTTTGTGGAGAAAATCAAAAAGATTTACAAAAAAACTATTTCCTAGTGTTTTTTTTTTATTTCAATTAGCAAAAACAGCACATTAGCCAGACCAACATTCTGCTACTATAATACCCAATAAGACAAGTAAAAAATATAAATAAAAATAATAAAAATGTTTTAAAAAATGTTTGCATTTATTTGAGAATAATAAAAAAAGATTTTAGAATTTGTGAAATAAATAAAAAATCCAAATTTTTAAACACCCCTAAAGTTTATTTTAACAGTTGGGTTTATTTTTACATTAGTAAAATATTCAATGGAAAACATTCAGCCATTTGTAAATCTTACTACTTCATCAGCGGTACTGCAGAAACACTCACAGAAGACATTCATCTTCATGACTTGAAACCAAAAGCCATCTAACATAGCTTCTGTGAAGTTTTGATATCCCAAATCGTTTTCATACATGAAAATCTTGTTCACTTTTCCAGTGAACAGGACAGACTAAACACATTTCACCTGTGAAGAAGCTGTAACCAGTTTTGTTCTGCCATATTAACATGGGCATGTTGTGAATTGTGTTTTCAGTTTTTAGCAGGAATCATTTAGTAATTTAAACTATTCAGCATGTTAAAGATTGATAAGTTCTTAAAATCAAACAATTAGTTTTACCACTTGGTTCTTTATCTGGAATCTGCAGCTCTTCCAGCAGTTTTAATTTTTGATTTAGAGTAACTCAGTTTATTTAACACAAATGTGAATTGATGCGAGGAGACATCTTTTAAATGTGATATTCTGCTGCAGAACATTTACAGGCAAATAAAGTGATATAATGTATTCTAAATGTCACCTTGCTGCTCAAGGTGATGCAGAGGCAGACAGACATCAGCTATCACTGTCAGAAATGGCAGCTCTCAGAAAAACACACTTCCTCTTTCCTTGCACTCTTTCAGCAACGTAGCCTGAGTATTACTGCTGAGCCGTGAATATAGGAGAGAAAAGGAGATATGCAGGGCTGGATGGAGAGAAGAGGGTAGTTGGTTGTATATGACAATGATAAGAAAATGTGTGCAGTTGTATTCAGGATGGTCTAAATGGTGTTCCTGCATAGATCGGATGGATAGAAAAGGGTAGAAGGAAGGAGTCTGGTAAATGTACTGTGGAAGAGTAGTAGCATAGTTTAGCATCACCTGAATATTTTCATACGGTATAATGGAGAGAATAAAAGACAATGGCCGGTGAAAGGAAAAGACAGGAAAGTTCAGTTACTCATTATGATAATGTGAAGATAAAAATAATTAAAAAATATACTGTTTAACAAAGAAAAAAACAAGTTGATGCTGTTATTTAAAAAAAGGAGAGAGAAAGTGAGTGATTTTTAAAGATGATGACAGAAGCCTGGCTGAAGCTTGAGTGATGGAAAAACTTAAATATTAGTTGTAAAGTGATAGTGAAATGCAAACCTCTTCAACACTCAAAAGATACTTATAAAACCTGGAGAAAAAAGTTCCATTACATCGAAACCTGCTTTATTAATCAAACTCTGCTTTATTGTGGAGTGAAACAACACTAGATGGAAGTTCTTTATGAAAAAAAAGGTCAAAAATGAACATTTGTACACAGCAATAATTTGCTGTATCTTGTCTTGTTTTTAGGTTTCATCTGCTGTGGTGAGGAGTACATAAACTCTTCAAGCTCTCTTTGCTGTTTGGACAATGACGGACATCCCACAATACACCCTGCTGGCAATCTCACGGTGACGCTGCAGTGCTGTGGGTCAGCGGTCATCCATCGTGAAGAGGAATGCTGTAATGGGGTCGGCTTTGACCCTCAACGCCATGTGTGTGCTGACCGACCAACAACTGGCCTCCTCATACAGGTGTGTTTCTGTCTTAAACAGTGTTTACATGTGAAATCCTTATACTTTATTAATTCATTCATCTTACTCTTTTTTTATTTAAAGTAATAAACTGTCCATAAAAACAATTCTCAGACCCATTGGGGTTTTCCAGATGTTGTGGTTCAGACTTCTTAGAATAAGTATAAGTTATTGTTTTTGTCTTTTAATTCTTTTGGCTTATTAATTTACCTACAATTGTCATCAAGGACTGAAAAGGACATTTTTTTCTTATTATCGAAAACAGGAGGTAAAAATGATCTCATTTTTATAGCTAATCAGAGTCTTTTCTTTAAGCCGAGTTCTGGTGCATCAGAGATGATGGACCTCGGTCCAACAATTAACCAGCAAGTTAATAACATCTAAGAATGAGGTCCTGAGTTCTTTTATAGAAATGAAGGGATCCTAAACACCAGTGCACCACTCTTCTAGACAGGTCTTTTAGGTAGAGAGGCTAAACACATGACATTCTTCATTAAATGGCACTTGTCAGGCTTTGTAGAGTTTACCAAAAGGCATCTTAATGACTCTCAGACCATGTAAAACTTGAAGTCATCTTAACTATATAGCCACAATTGACAAGAGCTTGAAAAGAGGAAGTCTTACACTAAGCATCACTTAATTATTACCCTGCAGTCAAACAGCATGGAGATTTGTCTGATGAGAACAATGTTTTTGGATGGATCTGCAGAAGAACAATTACTATGTTGTGACATGGGCTGGGAGATTGAAGTCAGAATAGAGAAAGACTGATGCAGAAACATGCAAAGCAGTCCTGGTGAAAACATTTTCCAGAGGACTTATAATCACATGCTAGGGGGTGGGTTTTCATTTAATCCACACAAGAAAACTGCCATGAAAAACCAGGAGTGGGTTCCGGAAAGTTCTATGAAAAACCAGAGTACAATCAGTAGAGTCTGGACCTGAATGTAGTAGAGCATCATTGGAAATGTTTAAATGTTTATGAGCTGATATCCATTCAGTTTAGTACAGATCCAGTTTTCCAAAAGCAACAGGAGAAACTTCTAAAGAATAAACGTGCCAAACTTCTATGATAAGAAAGGTGTGAATTTGTAGTGTGTTGATGAAAAGCAAGATATTGGAAGTACTGTTATTGTGATGTATCCTAAATGATGATATGGGGTCAATTAGATTAAAACATTATTGATGGCAAACTCGGGTTTTGTTGTTTCCCACAATTACGATTTGAATAGTTGATGACAGTATTAAGGATTTGCACGTGTCGTCACAAATCACGTGACCTTGCCATGTCCGCCACATTGGTAGGCAAGCTTCCCCAGAAGAGTCTATTCACTAGTG
>JAVQJG010113609.1:0-20616 GCA_036024015.1 Craterocephalus amniculus | reverse complement strand
ATTTAAATTGATTAATCGATTTTTTAAACCCAGCCCTATTTAAGTATTTTATAAACACATTAGACATGACATTTTATACAGTGGAAAAAAACAGATTTAGCTAACATCCCCTTTGCGTGAGAAATGAACAGTTTATGCTTAAAAATGATTTTTAAATGCAAGTCGTTCTCATTCTTGAGTAAAACAAAGGGATGCCTGGAACAAAGCATCTGGGCCGTCACATTTCCGCTCAAGCCTCAACAACAAGATAAAAACTGCCAGAAACTCATCCAGATTAAAGATCACGTTTGGCTTAACACAATCCTCAACTTTGGCATCACCAGCTAAGCGTTATGATTAGAAATGATGCCCAAACAACAGCGCACACTCACACGAGCGCGTGCGTGCACAATTTTGAGCTCTCAAACGTCACAGGAGGAATCAGCCATTAAGGTTATTTGATGTCTATTTATAGCTGCAACCAGAGGATGAATGAGAGTACATTAATACACCTATAAAGAGTGGAAACCATGCAGTCTGTTGGTATGTTGTTTATAATGATAACGTCTTAGCGAAGGAAATCACCCATGTGATGAAGTTGAGAGTGTGACAGTGAGAACAAGGCATGGGTTTGTTTAAATATTTCCCCTCAGCTAAAAAAAAGCAACCAAGATCGCTAAATGTCAAAGAGTATGTCGAGTTAGAAATGGGTGTGTTTCAGTGCAGCCAGTATGCTATGTTCATACAGTATCTCTGTCTGTTCTTGTAGGGGAAAATGGGGTCTTGTAAGGACAGAAACTTACTCCAGAGAGATTTAAATCACATGATGATCCCTGGCTGAGCAATGACAAGAGAAAGGCAAAGAACAATCTATTCCTCTTCCCTACCAGTTCTACCTGTGGGTTAGTTATGTAGCGTCACACAATTAGAGCATGAGCTTGAGTGGCTCCATTTCTGGGTGAAGACGGAAAAAAAGACTGACGCGGCCCCCTGAAGAAAGGAAGAACAGCACAGAACAGAATTATCTGAATGACGCAGGTGTAAATGCAGCACTTTAATGTAGAGAATGGCTTCTTTACAGTTTGTATGTATGTAAAGTTTGAAAGTGTGTGTTTGAATTTTGGCTTCAAGAAAAATAAAGCAGGATATCTGCACCCAAACAGATACACACAAGCCTATGCACAAGCACAAAAAGGCAACTTAAGGTTTTCAAATGTCACATCCAATTCTGCTAAGTATTTAGCAATTTCTGAAGCTAAACAGAATAATGTAATTGTATCCCGAGATGAAATCCTTTCAGTATCAGATCCACAGCATTTCCTTGTCCTTACAGTGAGGTTAATCAGTTAGCAGAAAACTGTGTGCTGCGATATATTGACTGAGAAGTGGAGCTACTTTACCTGGTGGCATCCGGGAATTATGCAAGGCAGTCTGCTCTCTATGTAAGAGAGCCAGCAATCCACCTCAGGAAACAAAGGAAATGGTAGCAAGAAAAACACAAAGAAGTGACTCTGACCCTGCATTTAGCAGAGAAAATTTGACCATGTTCCAAGTTTCCTAATTTGGTTACAGCAGTGGTTGCTTTAAAAAACTGGACAACACAGATATATTCATCTACAAACATATACAGCAGGCAGGGAGTTAGTTCTCCCGTCAATATCCCTGTCACAGACACACTAATGTCCAGAAGATTCAACTTTCTTTGAATGTTTTTAAGCAGAATTGTTGATTATGTTGTAGAGTGAATAAAAATAGTGTAATTCTAAAAGATTGGGCCTCTCAAAATGCCTCAGAGAGTGCGTGCTTTCTGTCTCTGTGACTGTAAACTAGCAGAGACTTTGCAAATGCAAACAAGGTGTCATTCATACTTCTTGTAAGGGCTGCCGTGCCAACTCTTTCCATGCATGGGCATGTAAACTGAAATCAATCCAGGGAGATAATCTTTCACCTACGCAGTTAAATGTCCTGTTTAAGGTATAGCTTGCTCAGATCAATAATAATAATAATGATGATAATAATAATAATAATAATAATTATAATAATAATAATAATAATAATAATAATAAATATAATAATAATAATAATAATAATAATAAAAAGAAGAAGAAGAAGATGCAAGCAGTTAAGGGCTGTAAAATTACATTCACAGGACACTGTTTCCTTGTGTTATGGTATAAAAACATTTAAAAGTAACAAAGCAGTTATCAGAGAAAACAAACTAATTTCCACATGAACAAATCCAAACCAGCGGTCGACTGAAAAGTCCTCTGAAAGATTTGAAAAGTTTGTTGTGCAACAACATCTGTGTGGAATTGTCAGGGGAAAATATTTCTCCTTCACCAAAAAAAGAACAACCCCCAAACAAGAACTGAAAGAGTCTTAAATGGCCACAGAAAGTATTTACAGTACAGTATGTGGGTGAATACTGGCAATGTTGGGTTCCCAAACTTTTGCATGCTGTTGTATGTGATTCATTCATCTAGAGCTATTACCAACAAACGAATGAATCACTCTATTTAGTGTGGGGTATTTATGTATGTAGATGTAATGGTGAAAATAGGGCAGTGCTGCAGGGTTTCTAACATCTCTGTGTAAGTCCCACTCTGGACCTCATAGCCTCCTCTTTCACAGGAGAGACCGACACAAGGCTGGAGATGCGATTTAAGTGGGAAAAAAAAGAGATCAGGAGATTGAGGAGAGCACAGAGGTCAAACATACAAAAGAGAGCGAGAGGAAGAGCGAGCTCAAAACAGAAGCAGCAGCAGGGTCATATGACGAGAGAATTTAACAAGGCATTTAGTAAATTTAAAATGAAAAACAGAGCAAAAGCAGAAAGAGTTTTCCTGTTTTCCTCACAGGCTGATAACTGCAAAATGTCCTCCACCTTCTAATAAATTAGGATTAATTATGGAGCTCTTTAAAGTTTTCCTCTGAATACATTTATCTTTGCTTGTTTGTCATCCTGCTTTCAGGACACGGCAGACGAAACCAAGCTGCACAAGAGGATGGTGAGTGCAGATACACAGTGGTTGATGAATATGGAAACTGAGACAGGCACTTGGCATAAAATACAGGCCTGTAATAGCAGAATATACAGCTTTCACCTCTGGATGGTCAGGCAAGCACTTAATGCAACCTGAAGTTAAGATGTGTTAGAAACAGCAACCTGTTTTCACTAAAGTCTTCATGCTTGGTCACAAGCCCATTGGGTTGTTTCGGGTTTTCCAAACTATTAACATAGCAGCAGAGAGTCACTATAACAAACGCTTAAAAAATTATTTTCCGTGATGAAATCCTTTCTTAAAATAACCTGGTTTCTACGTTTCTATCTTTATTTCCATTTCCACTTGCCTCGCTCTGGATCTTGAAATGAAAATACTGTGAGGAAAATGTATGATTGGTCAGTTATTGCAATTATTTTCCAGCTTTGTGTCAAGAAATCCTAAACTTTCAGAAAGGCTGTGTATTTATTTTTTGAATGCTACATTTCTTAGAGGATATGTGTTTGTGGGATGAAAAACTTGTCAAATAGCTTATTTTGAGGGATATGTAGAAAGCTACGCTGACTGCTGTGTGATCTCCATGGAAAAACATCCACAAGAAATTTTGGGACCGGTGGGAATCACATTTTTTCACAGTTTGGGGCAAACTTGATCCTCTGAGACGTTTTATCTACCTTCAGACTGCTATAGGCAGATTGTGGGAGTGGAGAGGATGTAATGGCCTGCCTGCTGTCCTGACCTCAACCTCACTAAACACTTGAGGGATCCGACTGAGTCTGCTGTTCATGCCAGAGTGACCAACACAACCACGCTGGCTGCTTTGTGACAAAAGCTGGCTGAAGAATGTGATGCCTCCCACAGCAGTGTGTGATCAGGCTTTTCATGTTTTTTAAAAATGTTTTAAGGATTTATTTTGGATATATAGACAAAAATAAGGTAATAAACTAAAGAAAAAAGGAAAGAAAGCATTAACCATTAGTCCCAATTCTAAGGCCCCATTTAGTGAATGAATAGTTTTTTACATTTTTTCTTTATATTTAAATTATCTAATTCAAAATACTCAGCAAAACACACACTCAGGCCTGCTGCTCATCCCACAGATGCATTTTTCTCATTTATGTGGAATCATTTAAAAGGGAAATAAATGGACTTTCCAGCACAAAAAGAACAAATAAACAATCAACCAAATACAAACGTCATTTATTTTAGTGCTTAGTTTATATTGAATAAAACGCAACGAGAAAAGCCCCAACATTAAGCTGAAGAATGTAGAAGTTAATCAAAGCTTTGCTTAATTTAGATCCATTAAATCTCGTGTAATCAGGTTATAGACTGTGGAGATATACTGTAGATCCAATCTCATTCAAGCCATACAGTGTCCGCAAATGATGGGTTCAGAAAAATGTAGCATCAAAGTGAATTTAAAGATGACTCAGAGGCATATAAATAAGCCCTTTGTTGTTTTTATGTAAGCATCTATTTTTGATTAAGACGTCTTTCCCCTGATCCCTGATCTTCCCACATAAGAGTCTCCTGCAAAGTTTCCAGTGTACCTGCACAAAAGCTGGATCTGTTTAAGTCACATGAAGCAGGAGTGACTGGTGGGGAGGCAGCAGTTAACACGACAAACTTTCCCAGAATTTAAGAGGGGAAACGAGACAGAGAGAAAGAAAGTATGCAAACAACCCAATTAGAAAAGTGTTGCTATTTCATTACATAGAGATAAAATATCACAATTAGAAATGGCTACGTTAAGATACTGAGATAATAATAGTAATAATCATTAAAAAAAAGAAAAAGGAAATCAGTGGCAGAGGGAAAAGTTAAGCACTGGTTTTATGCAGGTAGGGAAAAAGAATCCAGTACTGGAAACATGAGTCATGCGTCTAATGAGTGTTTATCATTGTGGCCAGTGACAACCAAACGCTGTATCACTTCTGTTTTTTTTCTTTTAAAATTAGATTCATTACAGAAAGCAATAACAATCACACCCCAGCATATAATTCACCCGGCAGAGAAGCTTAGACATGAACTCTCATGGTTCCTTGGTGTTGCATCACCTGCAGAACTTAAAGCCTCCTGGGTCCGTGAGACGGCCTGTCTCTATTATAACAGCCCACTAATGAGGTTCCATTTATAGACATCATTTATATGATGTCAGTGCTCAGGTCATGCCGACGCACACACACGTCTCCATATCCAATTCTCATGGGCACACATTCCTTGAAAAGTCTCGCTTTCCTAATTTGTTAATTTATGTTTGACGTTCCTTTTGACCCAGATGTAAAATGTAACGGTTACATAATTGCCTTTATTCTATTACTGTAGAATATGGAACTACATGTTTTCTTGACAATGGAGATTTCATCGTTACCTGATTTGATCATGACACGCAGAAATCTGTGAAAATATTCAAATGACCACCTGGAGATACAGGATTGCAGAGAGTCGGTAAAATTATTCATACTGTACATTCCCATTAAAGAAGGAAAAATTAGCTGTCACTGATATAAGCTCAACCTGACCAAAGTAATGACAAATTATTACATTGTTTTTAATGGAAATATACTTAAAAAACAAGCAAGAAATATGAAAAATTATGTTGTCACTCAAAACATATGAATTATATTGAAATAAATCTTTTATGAGGTATGAAGAAGTTATGAATAAGCCCTATTATCTTTACTTGAGAACCACATTGTGTTGCAGCAACTAACCAAAACCAATGTAGTTTGCAATAAATAACCAATCATTGAAAACTATGACATGACTCTGACGACACTCAAGGTTTTATGTAAAGAGATTCTCAGAAATCCCTCACAGGGAGGAAATTTTCACCAAAACAGTTCTGTAGCACAAAGCACACACTCACACACACACACACACACACACACACAGTTACTGGTATGTTGAGCACTTCCACAGCCACTCATGAACTCTGAAGAAACTCTTAAAGAGAGGACCTTTATATCCCGGTATTTGCTTTATGTGCTAAATAACCAATACCCATCTTTGTTCAAATCAGTGGACAAAACCAGTGCGGTTGAATAATGCAGAGTGTATTGAACACTTAAATGATGATAAGAGGCCACCTGCACCTTTTATGCAACCTTGTCACCATCTGTCATTCCTGGCAAGTACATTTGTCTTCCTGCAGATGGAAAGATGTTTTGCTCTCCTTCATACTCGGGATGGTTTGTCATCACGTGCCTCTTCAACTTGGCTCGACTCCTGCTTTTGTTCACAGTTGGTGTATTTAAGTCATTGTCACTGTTGTCAATAACACTAAATTTTGTTGATCTGTCCATTCAAATCTAGACTAGAATGATACGAATGTATTATTATGACTATATAATTCATCATTTTATTTGATATATATTTAAAATGTTTGGTTGTATTCATTAAAACACATTACTACTTATTCTCAGAATAAGGGAAGATGATTATCTCTGGTGATCAATATATTTTTCTGCATGGTACATTTCACTTTTAATCTCTCTCTTAAGGGACAAAGAACATGGTTTGCCTTTGAAATCAGTTCTGGAAGACAGATAGCCGAAGAATGACTCTGACACAGAAACAGAGGTATAAAGTGTCAAATAAAGGACAGAACAGGTTGACCTGCTTTATAATTATATTTTTGAACTCATATGCAGTTGAAGATAGTGGATGGTGGAATCTAATTTGAGGTAAAAAATACAAAACATGCAACTCTGGGGTATTGTCCTAGTAAGTTTTGGGATTTTTGGCAGAAACAGAAAACCTCATTATAATGAAGACGGCACCTCATAATGCAGCTTCAGTAATCGTCATCAAACTCCTCAGGGAATTACAATCTGTGATGAATCAATCTTACAAGACCGGAATGACCTCCAGATGTTCTCCTACTTAAGGGGGAAGAAGAATGATAAGTATGAAGAAGGGACAGAAAGGAAATTAAATCGCTCAACATTTACTGCAGCAGTTTTGTATATCATGTCTTTCTTTTTGGTGTTGGATACTGTTGGAATAAAAACAAAATCCCAAGAATAAGAATATGGCTGACTGTACTGTAAGTGCTTTGGTTGATCATTTCTTCTCTTTTTCTACAGCATTTAATTTTAAATAGTTGGGTAACCAATGAATTATCATGTAAAACTATTATTTACATCACTAAACAATGCTGGTCTGACTGGTTAGTTTACCTCACACATTTCGACCCAGACTGAAATGTAAACATACAGATGTGTTACTGATCGGTTTGTCACATTCATGCATGTTCCTTTCCCCTATATGACAGCCACAAAGACTATTTTTCCTTTTTGTTGTTGTTGTGTAATATTCCACATGGATGAATTGGAACAAATTTTAATAAAGACATCTGTTTTTCTCAGGTAATGACTTTTGCTCTTTTCAAGTCAGTAAAAATTCATGAAGAGGATAACAATAAAACTGATGTCTCGATTACTGATGCCTAAATTATTGTAATCTCTTACACTTATAATGTCTGACAGGCACTGAAAAGTCAGTTTATGTTTGTATCAATATTTGTTTCTTTTCTTTCAGTCTCTTCTCTCCTTCCTGGTGCAGCAAAGGTGTGACCAACGAGAGAACCACCACATGCTGCAGTAGTAGCCGTTTTATTTCCCATTTTGTGTTTTCTTATGGTTGAGCTAAAATGCTACTGAAGTGACCCTGTTTAATTTTTTCTTTTTTTTTAACTTCTTTTTAGTTTTAACTCTGAGTCTGGTTATATTTAGTTGGTCTCTTTTATCTGACTGTTAAAATTTTAAGTTAACTGTATTTTGTTGCTCTGATGACCACAGTTGGCTTCACCTTCCAAGCTTTCTCAAGCTCTTCTTTGAGTCCTTGGTGTTTCTCCAGTTTCTCATCTTCCTTCTTTCGGATATCAAAACTATTTGGGATGCAACGTCAATCACAGCAGCTTTTTCATTTTGTTGGTCTGTATCTGGAAGTTCCACAGGATCAACCTTGGAGAGGTGTTTCTCATTGTGACCTCGGGGTCTCAAGTCCATATTCTACACAGATGTTTTTGCAAATTTAGCCAACTACTTTGTTATGACGTTCCTTGGATTCTCACACCCTGCTGGTAGCTTCTGGATTGTTTCAGGGGCCTCTTTGCAAAGCCTGAACTTGGGATCCTGCCTGCTCTTTAGCAATATAGATAATGCATTACTGGTTAAAAGCACTAATAGTCGTTAAAACGACTCATTGTGTAATGTTATTGATATAAGCAGGTTTAATCATCTTTTTTTGTATCATAGTTGGACACCTCTATTTATTCATGTGATCATAAATTATATAGAGGAGGCCTTTATCAGTGAGGGAGCAAGTTCATATCTGTGATAAAAACAAGAAAAGATAAGATTATTCTTCATCGAACATATACTTTCATTTTAGTTTGAGAGTAACATGGTTTACTGGAAACATGCATCCACTGGTAATGTTGGAAAAACCACATAAATGCAAATAACAAGCTAATTCTTTAAAAAAATATATCTTGTAACCAGTGTTACTCAGATCACTTTTTCATGTACAATTTAGAAAGACTAAAGTATGAATACATTAAACCTTTTCTGATTCCTGGTTCCTTGATGACGACTGCAGATTGTGGCCTTTACTCTGTAGTGACCAAACATAAAAACAACATTCAAGTAGCTACAGAAAGCGAATAACTATAATTAGCTCTGGAAAGGGCGCTACTATAATCAGATATGTTCTGGGCAACAGAGGTTTACTGCACAATCATTGTGTGTTTTATTCTTAGCATGCTCCTCAACCTCTCTTGACTTCTGATGCATATAAGAGTGTAGGAGGTTTAGTCAGCTGCTACTTTATCATTACTAAAATTATAATACTTGCTTCTGTTTCTCCTATCAAGTGTAGAAATGGTAATTATATCAATTATGGCCTTTTCTTTTGGGCTTTGTGCTATTATCATGGTTTTGCAATCAGGTAAGGAGCAAAACAGCCAGGAGCCTTTGATTACATGCATGCTGTGTAAGAAAAGAGTATGACGGAAATGTCTCAAAATAGATAAAAGCTACTCCTGGCACTGGGGAATGTTTTTGTTACAGCACAACAGGTCTGATGTGTTCAGGTTTATGCATAGAAGCAATGCTTATCTCACCCACAATGCTAATATGTCGGCGAATCACTCATAGTTGGACGTGTGTGACCAAAAGTAAATGTAAAGAATTTAGTCTGAACAAGGGTCATAGCAGGACTTTCATAGAGAGAAATCCATGTCAAAGGGAGAAAGTGAGGTTATGAACCACTCATGATATTGTCACAGCTGATTCTTTAACTCGTTATTCCTAACATGTGACTTTAACAAGACACCATATCACATTAAGAACTGTTTACATTTATCTATGTCCATAAAATTAGACACGTTACATACTTAATAGAGGCACAAAGTTAAATTCATGTCCTTCCTATATCTCTTTGTAAGTGGATGTTTAAAACATATTTTACTAAAAGCAAACCGCATGATTATTACATTTGTATGTTGGTGTTGTCTTCATTCTTTTATTGTAAACAAGGCTGCACATAGATGCAGAAAACCTGTGATTTGGCTTTGCCCAAAAACCAGCAGTGAGGTAACAAAACAACAGCCTGGGTTATCACCTGCTTTTACTTTCTTGTGGTCAACCAAAAACGACTGCTTGTTTTTGGGTCAACGGGAAGAAACTCTCCACAGAATGGCCTCATATTGTTACTGGTAACACAGATTGGTCAGAGGTTGCATAATTGTGTTTACTGATCACACTGCTGTGTTAAAACAGGTGTTGTCAACATTTTAAGCTTAGTTTAAAAAAGGCCATCTGCTGAACGAACACATCCGTGTCTCTTCTGCGCGCATCATGTGACATCTGTGTTGTGCTGAAACCTTGAATAGAAATCATATTTCCTTTTTTTATGGTTGTTAAATGTTGACATACATCATCCGAAGGAGAAATGAAATATTGGCAGCTATTTTCTATTTTCTTCACAGTCATAGTACTATGCATGCTGGCTGACTGTCACACTTTTTATGGCTTACTCTTGAAAACAACGGAGCCTTTATGCTATTAACACTGATAAGGTCTTATTCAAGTTTTACGTAGTTGTCTTCAAATCGATTCCTAAACAATGATAATGAGGAAATTAAATTACACGGATTGCTATTGGTCTGAGAAAATATGATGACGAAAAATGTCTGGCCTTTATTTAACACATTTGAGCAGGAATATAAAACAAACATAACATATTAAAACCACTTAACCAACACAACTGAAATAAGGGATTCATTGAATAAATGTATGAATCAAAACTGATGTACTTGTATACATTTATGCATAGAAGGAAACCCTTAGTGAGAAACGGTGTTACTCATCTGTTCTGGCAAATTAAAAAGGCAAATAATGTCAGGAATAACTGTCTTGGTCAGATTGGGAGTAAGTAATTGGTGTTAGGATGATCTCTTTGGGCATGTTAATCCCTTAATGCTGTTATATCTAACTTTTACTGTTCAGAAGCTGGAATAATTGCTAGTAATGTGAACTTTTAAGAGAAATATGATGGGTTTAGCCATTTTTTAACCATTAAAATCTTTATCTGTATCATGTTAAATTACACTGTGGCATAAGTAGAGTAATAAAGTAAGTAAACTTTAATTCAGAGCAATATCTTACAAAATGACGGTCTCTGTCTGAATATCTGCTTTCTCTCTGTGGCAGAGAAGCGGATCTTATGTAAGTTGTTTTTCTCTATCTGTGTGTTATTTTTGTCAAATTTTAGAAGACCTAGATAGTGGTGGGAACTGGCTCCTAATTTATGCAAAGCTCCTGAGCATGCTGCAAAGGTCTGCTGGTTCTCAAACCCAAGTAGGTCACACAGAGAAAAAAATAGCACAGTTGTTGTCAGCCCCATTCACCTGTTGGTCCTTTTGCCAATATTCCTCTGAAAACTAGGTTGGAGGAAGTCAAAGCAACCTTGGGCTGTGAAAAATGACGAGGAAAGATAGAGGGTGCTCTGGAAAGTTTGGAACATTCTGGTTTCTTCCGATCTAAAATTTTCTAAGCTGCCAAATCTTTCGGCTGCATTCAGAACCCGCATTGACTCAATTTAGTTTCCACACCTATGAAAAACAATCTTGTTCATCTGCCCATTGTCCAAATTATACTCAAGTCTTCCCTTACGTGCATATTTAACACCTGTGAGAGCTTTCGGTTGCTTTTGTATGAATCTGGTCCAAAATTGGGTGCTACAACAAAGCCAAACATGACTGAAATATTGCATTTTCGGCCAAACAAACTTACAAAAATATAACATATAGAGCTGAATTTCTGCCTTAAAAACAAAACAAACAAAAAAAAAGACATCACAGGGGAACTTTCTGGCTTAAAAGCACAACATAGCACAAAACATTTTGTCCAATGCAAATGCACAAATCTGATATTCAACAATGCGCTGACAGTTTACCATGGATCAAAGCTTTGTAAAGTGGGAGCAGCAGAGGGAGACAGAGTAACAAAAGGGTTTGGCCGCTGAATAGCGCAGCATGGTTTGCTCAGTGTGTTGCTGCCCTCTGCTGGACAGGAACCTTAACTGCAGCAAGAAAGGACGCGGGTATACATCAAGTTCTTAAAGAGTAAAATTCAAAAGAAAAAAATGGTAATTAATACTTCACAAAATCACTAATACAAGAAATCACAGTGGTTATCACTTTAGTAAATATAAAAAACGAGGGCTATACAAAAATTATTATAAAAGGCTACATTATGAAACTGTGAGTGTTATGATTTCAAATGGGTAGAGTTGGTTCGTACACAGAATAGTATTCATTGAGAAAGAAATAAAAGGACGGCTCTGACAAATGGAAAAATGATTTATGCCCCTGTTCCACAAACAAACTGTTTGCACTGTGTTGTTCTACAACCATAAATCATAAAATCATAGAATGTAATTACTTATAGATATAATCAGGGGAAAAACTCGATATATTGATTATAATGCAAATGTAACACAGTGACACAGCATGAAGTAAAGGTACATACAATTCTAAATTACTTCAGTCTATGTTTGGCAAAGACACTTTTTTACAAACAACCGTAGCCACCATCTGCTTTCCATGTCTGTCCCCTCCACCAGACAGCTAAGCTTTATAACATGCAGTTAACAGTATTTTCATTCTTTTATTGTTTGTATGAGCTTCTGTCTGTGAGGAAGTTGACACTTTTCAGTCGTGTCTACATTGTTGTTGTTTTACATTGACGGACATTGACTTCTTCCAAGTTTTATTCTTGTTTCGCCAGGGTTTCTTTGACCTTTTACATATGAATTTAACAGGCAAGGGCCTTTAGTAACACCTTATTTTATCTTGACATTTAAAAACAAAAAAGGTTTTCTCTGATAAAATTCAATATTGTGAAGGTTTTTTTGAACAGTTGTATTGTGTATGACTCATTTAAGAGTCAGCTCCTGGGCCAGTGCTCTCTCACAGTCCAAAGACATGAATGTCAGGTTAATAAGTAACTTGTACTTGGTATTCTTGTTTTTGTCACAGTTCAGGAAACAAATCTTTAATTTTTTACCGCACTTTAATAAAGGATAATGTCTTTATAAGGAATAGCCATATTTTACCAAAGAACATGCAATTAGGGATCAATTAGATTTACTCTGACATGTGTTAATTCATAACTAAATATTTAATAGTGGAGAATAAAGTGCTTAAAATATAACCAAACATAAACTGTGCCATGTATTCGCATTTTTGAAGCTAATAGCTGTTATAATTTCACTGAAACAGTAGGTATAATATATTGTAGCAAAACAAAACAGGATAATGGTGATTAATATTACCATTACAGCACTGTATACATCACGTGACAGTGCTATTAAGCATCATGCCATGCATAAAACACAATACCTTTGAAAATTGGTTCAATAGAAACACTTAGTAGTACACTACACAGCAACATCTGGGCAAAAACTAATGCATAAAAACAAATGAAAAGGTCCATTCTCACAGAACGGTTGAAAATAAAATTTGTTGGCCAACCAAAAGCTTTCTCATAAAGCTGGTCTTGTAGTAAACAGCGTGAAGTAAACGTTCAATCGTTAGTAATATTATGTATTTGTTGGCACTTTGTAACAGCAAGATCGAAAATATGGGTTCAACAACAAAGAATAATATTATTAGTCAGATTTTTTTCAATGCAAATTTAGAGTTAAGAGGAACAGCCTCCTTTGCTGATATCAGCAAATCAGACTGTAACTACTAAGACAACAAATCAAAAAGTATAATGTGGCATGTGTTGCACAGAATTTTTTTATGTCTTGATTCTCTATGACATTTTTTCTTCCCTCTGCGGAATTTGTGGTCTCCCTTTCACCGTGTACGTTTATTGTTGGCCAACCTATCTTTTCCTCCCCAGACTTTTTTCCATTTTTCTTTTTTTTTCTTTTCCTTTTTTTCCTTTTTTCTTTTTTCATGCGGGCTAATACACAGGCCGGCGCTGCAATTTCGGAATCTGCCCTTGTATATGGCGGACGAAAATTTCCACAGGAGGAACCGCAACACAAACCTCCAGTGCAAGGCACGCCAGAAGAGCCTGCACGGACACATTAAACCTCGGCAAATTTATAACTCAATTCGCCATTACGCTTTTCTAAAATGTAACGAAGCAGGTCGCGGAGGGGGTGGGAAAAAGCGGTGGTAATTTTTTCTTTTTCTTTTTTTTAATCATTTGGAATTTCTCATAACTAATTCACAATTTTTTGAGGAAGCAGTTTTGTGCAGTCACCTCTGGTCGGGGAGGGAGGATTTCTGGAGCTGGAGCCTGTTTCGCATGAGCTGCATCTTATTTGGAGGTATGTCAAACCGATGTTTTCTTTTTTTCTGATTTAGAAATCCTAAATTTTAGAAATTTCAGTTGCGGATGTTAAGTTTCAGCCCCCTCTACATGATAAACAGGATTAGGTAGTCTCTCTGCACTACTGCTCGTCACTACACCAGGTAAAGCTTTAGAAGCAGTATGAATAATCCGTTATTGTGGTTTTTAAACCGATTTCCCCCCTCTTTTTAAAAATGTGGTTAAATTTTTAGCAATAAAGTTTCTGTGGAACTGCTGCCTTGTCGTATGTACACCTAGTTTGTTCACATATACGCCACGCAAAACGCTGGTTAAAAGGATGGAGCAAGCGGACCAGGCGGTAGTGGCAACATGAAGGACGATGAGGGGAGGAACAATCTGAAACACAAAAACCTCCTGCAGCCATGTTTTGTGAATTTTCCAGCAAATTTGAGCAGAGCTCCAAGCAGAGTTGCTTTCCTTGCATTTCCGCTGCGCTAACACAGCTCATGGCGGTGTTTCACGGTTAGTTAGTTAGTATATTTATATATAAAAAAGAAAAGCATTTAAGAGTGTCATGTCTAAATATGTTCCGACTTAAATTTGTTGGGAAGATAGATGGTTTTAAATCGAGGAGACATTGGCGCCCCCTGTAGGCGGTCATTTTGAGAAATTATAAATTGTAACGAGACTAGTTGTGAGACTTTATTGATTTTCCATGGTGATTATTGTTGGGAACATGCAATGCATTTATACATTTATTTTCATAAACTGTGTTTAATTCAAGTGAACTGGTACAATTTTTTTCTCCCCTTTCGGTTACTGCTGAGATAACTCATTTAAACAGTTCGGTTATTCAAAATGAGTCTGCTGGTTTCGTTATGAGCACTTTGTTAAGTTGTATCAAGGTAAAATAAGCAAAAAAAAAAAAAAAAATTTATTTGGGAATTAAAAGCAACAGGGCATTTTTGTTAGAAACGGGCAGGTCTTTTGGATTCTTTTGGTAGGACTGCTTCTTTTTGTGTGTTACTGGTCGACCAATGTAGAACCATATGAGCTTCTTTATAAGAGATTGAAAATGTGCAAGTGGGGAAAAAAACATTCAAAGTGAACTGAACAGCACTGGAAGAAGAAGGACCATGTCAGCATAATTTGAGGGCAGGAAAAACAATCACAACTAGTGCCTCTACTGTTTATATTAATCCTGCAGACGCCAAACAGTTTCCCATCTTGCATGGCTTGCTTTTATTTTAATGTAAGGGAAACTGCAGAGGCCATTTTACTGTGGGTAATTTTAACGCTGACCTTCAAATCTGTATTCATTCAATTCAAAGAGCTGGTGCGGGGGTAGGGGGAGTATGCAAAATCAGGGTGTAAATTCTGACCTTTTGCTTGGGAAGTCTAATCAAAATGCAAGAGTTCCAGTTTGAGTACAGAATTGAAGACATGCAACTGGTGTCATGGGTTTAATAGGGTTGGATCACTCTGAGACAGACAGGAAGGGAATGTTTATATGCAGTTTACTTAAACGACCAAGTAATAAGTTATAAAACTTGGGAATAATGCTGCAGTGCTGCAGAGTACATTAAAGCCTGAGTTGGTTTATGGAGGGCGCTTTTTAGAAGGGTTCTCATTTTAAGTAAGGTGAAAGGAATGCTGGTCTGTCGGTAGTTTTAATGAACAAAAGCTTTGTTTCAGCGGGGATATTTGGAGCCAGTGTTTTGGATGAAGAGGTGAAACTTGTCCCTCTGGGCTCTGGGAAACACAAGATGGTGAGGGATTATATCACAACCCCTCAGGGTCACAGGGTATGAAACATAGTTGCTGCTCTAATTGTCATTAACTCAGTAGAGAGGGTTCACTTTCAATATCAGGAGCGAGCGGTCATGCCATTTCTGTTGTTTTTTTTTTGAGAATGCACAATTTAAGATGGAATTTTTTGATGTGTCTGGAAAAACATCGATGGCTTCTAAGCTGAGTGAACACCTTTATATTCTTTTATTTTTTCAGTGGCATGTTGAAAATGTCTGCAAATGGCTTCAGTTAAATTAGTCTCAAGGGAATGGCTTTTCAAGGGTTGGAAGTGCTGCATTAAAAGAAAATTCTGTGCATTCTGCACATATTTTTTTTCTGCCTCTTCCTTTGTAAAAACGAACCTTATTGGTTTCATGAATAATACATAGGGATGTTCAATTTCTGCAGCAATGAAAATTAGGGCTGTTTACATGCAGTGGTTATATACACAGGAGTTCCTTTTTCCCTTTTTTCATTTCTTTTTTTTTTATGGCCATTTCTGAAGGTAGAGCAGAGAGAGTGAGTACCTTTTCTGAAAACACAAATTTTCAGCAAAGCAAATCTCATTTCTTTGGGTGAAAAGGGGAGGGGTGAAACTCCCGGGGGTTTAATGAATCCATAAATCACAATAGTGCCAGGTTTGCTGCGCCTGCGTCAGTGTGCGGTGTAATTTTGATTTTCATCAAAAATTTAATCTGCCTGCCTACAAGGGTTTAGCAGCAGTCCGGATGCAGCCCTGAATTTCTAATTTTAGGGGCCTGATCTTTCAGGATTTATTTTTGTATAATTCAAGTCTGCTTTTCAATATCTCTTGTTATTAAATTTTAATTTGTAGCATTAACATATAGATTGAAAAGGTTTTTATGGGTTTTTTGAGTGTATGCTGATGGAATTTTACCAGACGACACAGTTTCTTTTTCCAGAGCATCCTGTGTGTGTGTATGTGTGAGAAAAAGAGGGGGTGGGTGGGTGGTGTGGGGGGGATTTATCCATTTCTCTGCATTATTGCTTTTTGAAATCATTGGTCATACACCATCTTGGAAGACATTTATTACATGGGACAGGAAAATGTGCATTTGATTAAAGAAATGGTGAAAGCAAAGCATTAGTGTGAAACAGATTTTGGTCAAACCCTGCTCCCAGTCACCGACTCTGCTTTGGATAATACAAACATGCAGTCAAAGCAGTGATTGAAGTGGCCCCCCTCCCTCCCCAAGCCTTCCCCATTTTAGCTGATTCCTATTTTTAATCCCCCCAAAGTGGAAACATTTTCATGAGCCTTTAAACAAATTTGTTTTTCTATTTGGAACCATTTTTACAGTCTGCTTAACATGCAGAGCTTTGTGACTTTGGGTCAACCGACACACAGTTTATAAAGCAAGAAAATCTCTGTAGTTTAGAAGCATGATGATTGATTTACTTCATTATTGTGTACAGCCAGATACAGTATTGGCCAAAAATAGGCCAATTATTTTAAGTACTCCCACGACTAAGCACTGAATTTGTAACAGAGGTATGTCCTAGAGATGTTTGCTTTGTATGCCTAACCTCCAAATACTGTACATAATTTAGCGCAATACAATGATAGTTAAAACTTTGGTTAAAAAACATGTAGTCATGTTTATCCTAGATAAATCTCGCTAAATGTGTTGACTTATGTCTACTTCTAAACATGTTCCTGCATTACTAAGAGTAACTAAATGTCCTTATGCTGTGTTACAGATAGTTTAGATTTTGCTGTGTTTGTAAATAGCATCAAACAAATGTGCATCTGGTTTAGATTTTCGTCCTGCTGTGTTACTATAGGTTACTGCATATCAGAAGCCTCAGACTATGAAAGAACATAAGGCCAGATGGCCCATTTTGCATTTCGGCTTTAATTAGAGGAAAACGGGCCACAACAGACAATTTTTTTATATATTCATTCAGAGTATGGATGCCAAATGGCGTGCAGGAAATATTGCTTGGATGACAACAGCAGTAATAACAGATAAATTCTACAATGTTTAATCATTTATACTCACGTGTTGGCTCCTCGCGGCGGGACCCGCGGATGCTACTCTGTGTGTTTATACTCCAGCGTAGGTGAACGCGCCCTGTCTCAGTGTCTTTTCTGGATCTGCAGGCAACGGCATGCTGGTACCGGCCAATAAACCCCGACAGGCAGAGTTTTTTCAGTCCTTTAACATATAAATTTACAATCTACTGATTACATGTAGTGATCAGTCTTTAAGAGCAGCTGTTAGATGAGCTGCACAGTCCGATCATTTTCCACATGAGTCATTACTGGCGTCTCCGTGGATTTTGTGCCACAAATCACCAACGCAGCTGCAGGATCAGTGAAGTAAACTGTTGTCAGATCTGGAAAAGTGCAGTTTTATTTCCCTTTTACCCGCGGTTTAAAAGGTAGTCGGATATCCGGAAACTAGTAACAAAATGTGACCAATGGGGAGAGCTTTTGCGTCTCTACGTCCGCATAGCCGACTGCAGTCAGGTCTGGAAGAGGTGCGCGTCGAGCCTCTGTGGACCTACGCAGAGGCTACGGCATTTACGCCGTAACCCCCACTACGCAGACGACGCGCGAGTATAAACCCAGCTTCAGTTGTAAGTTAAAGTTGCTTCATTCCCCTCCATAGCAGGTTAAACGAAAAACGAAAGAAAAGGTAAAAAAGGTGGGCTCAACTTGATATCTACCAAATGAAAAGAAAAAGAAATGTGGTGAATGAGAGACTTGTTTTAAGAATTTATTAAGTACTTACTCTGGGGCTTTGAGTCTATGGACCTATTTTTATATGCATTCTGTGTCATGATGGCATTTCTCCTTCATTACTTATTGTTTCTGTGGCATTTTCAGCTCAAATAGAACCATAATGATGGAAAGAGGCACTTTCCCCACACCTTAGTTTTCCCCACACCGGAACCCGGAGGAGCAGAAACTATATTGTATTTGTAAACTTAAAAAGTAATTGTAATCTTACAGGGGGTCCCAGATGGTTTTAACATTAAGAGCCATTCTTATTAATGTCCACACATTTTCCCTATTCTAGGTTGTATTATGTTGTTAATTTAACTTTGGCTTTATCTAAGGACAGGACTCAGGTTGAATATATCATTTAAAATGAGAATGAAATGAGAATTGGTGCATGCGACCCATTTTAAGGAAATAACTGTAGGCTTATTGTTTTTGCGTCACCTTCTGAGACTATATTTTAAGGGTACAAGAAGCAATTAAAATTATTAATCATAATTCTTTGGAGTAAGTTGTCTAATAAAAGACAACTAGAACATTTTTACCAGGTTTCATTCCTCGCCCCAACTCCATATTTTACAGGGTATGTCAGAAGAGTTAGTTAGCTCATACAAATACCTGGACTTTGTGTTAGCTTTTGAGTTTCATGTGGAGAATTACTCATTGCAGTTAAAGATTTGTTTACTTTAATTGTTGCTTGTTTTAGTGGCAATGTTTAGATTTTGCGATTTTCTAAAAATAAATGCATAAAGCAGCTAAAGTTGGGAGTTTTTATTTTAAAAAATGCACTCAACACCTACCTAGAATAATAGTATTAAGCATTTCAACTTGCGCAATACATTTTTTGCAGTGTTACAATCTGACCTAAGTTTTGGGATGTTCAGTTTAAATAATATTTAGTTGATAAAGCTAACATTACGTTTTTGAGTTACAATCATTTTTGGGCAGATCTCTGTAGGATGTCATACTAACCTTTGGTGAACTCCAGATGTCGACCACCGACTTTTCTTTGCAAATATCCCTCATAGTGATGCGCAGGTTGGTCCACATTGAGTCACCAATAAAGCTGGTGAAGATGTCTCTTAATATATTAAGATTTTATGCTTGAGACAACATTAATTAGGAATCCTCATGAGTCACTGCCCAAAAATGGGCACAAAACTTCTCATACGTATTTTATTTACGAATCATGATACACAAAATGACTTTTTTTTGGTCATATACCCAGAGACAGTTCTAATTTACTCAGAGTGCTAAATGCACTTTAAACAGAACATCAGCAGCATGTGGATCAGCAGAACATATGTAATAAAACAGTTGAAATTAAAGTACCTGTTTATTAAATTAATGAAAAATACTTTTCAATGACCAGAACAAAAATGCAGTTGGGCAAAATGCAAAAGAACAAAAAAGAAGTTACTTTTAACTCAAAATAATCAATCTTGATATAAACTCTCATTCTGTAGTAAGTCTAAAAAAGCCTTGATATGTTGATAAAATCTTGATATAGTCCCCAGCCCTAAACCTGAGCTGATCTATACAGTTAATGTCTGAGAGTGTGTAAGTGAACCTCTTCTGCCCAGAGACATTCTTCACTGCATTCATCTTCATTCTGTTCACAATTTCATTATTGAAAATACCACCACGTTTAAAGGGAAGACTTGGCTGATAGAGTAATGGTGCATTTACAGTTAATCTGGTGTTTTGGAGCTTGTTTTTATTTGAAAATCTAACTGTTGGAAATATTTTTAAGAGATTACAAAATATTTCCTATATAAAGGCATACAGCCTGAGTTTTGGCAGGGCCACTCAGTGCAGTCAGCAGCTTATCCTGAAGCCACTGCAGCATGTTGGCACTGACTTTTCCTCATGTTTCTTTACAGGACATTTAAAAAATTGTAGCCATCGCATGACATTTCACTTTCTGTTAAGCTACTAACCATAAAACCTTTACAGCTTTTTGCTGAGCTGGTTTTTCTCACAAATATAAATCTGTTTTTAATCTGTTTTGGAATGACTGTTCTTAGTGTCTTGTTTAATTTCTAAGGTTGGTTAGTGGAGTAACTCGTCCTGGTGATTCCTTACTTTCATATTTCTAAGACAATGAAGCCACTGTTCTGCTCAAAGTGTTACATGGTTGGGAGCAAGGCGAAAACGTCTTTCCCTCCAATAAATGCCCCTAAGGCTACACATTGCTCAAATTTCAACTTGAATTTTCCGTTTAATGTGCTCAAAACGGATTCTACCGCTGTGT
>JAVQJG010113587.1:0-19053 GCA_036024015.1 Craterocephalus amniculus | reverse complement strand
GGGCAAGAACACATCCGGGCATTTGTGTGTACTTGGCGAGATGCGGACTTTCGGATTGGAACAGTACTTGGGCTGTTCATGATGACGTTTCTCAAGTACACGAGAACACAAGTACACAGAAGACCGCATATTGAGAAACGGCCCAGGTCTCTTAACAACTAAGCTAAACTGGAACATAACCTCACTCCCTGAAGCAGCTGGAAAGAATCATTAAATCAGGAATTAATAATGAGAAATGTGAAATTTTCTGCTCAACCGAAAGGATATTTGGAATCATGTTTGCAGACAACTTTGACCGGCTGATAGTGAAGTCATTTGGATTCAGGAATTTTTCAAATGATTATTCACCACTGAAGGAAGGACCCTGGTGGAGGCATGGGACTGAGTGCTTCTAGTTACATATGATTCATTTAATCTCCTGTTTGTTATGAAAAAGTCAGCATTAGCCTGTAGCTTATGGGACATTACAGCATGAAACGAAACCAGCCAGTTACTAATCGTTCCGTTACTATTTCACATGAATTATAGGAAATGCATTTATAGCATGAAAACCTGCATTACTTGCGCACAAAGGTTTAGGGAGTCATGTTAGCTTTTGTCTGTAGCCTATTAGCTTCAACTAGCCGCATTTAGACACAACGTTCTGCAGCTCATCAGGACTTACTGATGTTGTTTTAAATAAACACTGTAGGAAGACGTGGAAAAGTAAAGCTCTCCGGTTTACAGGATCCGCTACTACAAAGTTACAATGGTTTCTGAAGAGCAGGGGTGGAAAGTAACTAATTACACTACTCGGGTTACAATAATTGAGTAGCTTTTTTGTGTACTTTTTAAAAAGTGTAATTTTACTTTTACGTAAGTCCAGTTTCTTTTAAGTAATGTACTCAGGTACATTTTACATCACAAACATTACTGAGTAAAAGAAAAGACAAAAGAAAAAATAAAGGCTGAAAAAGAGAAAAGAGTTGGAAAGTTTTGGAAATGAATCATGAGAAGGAGAGAGCTCATTGCGTGAGCAGAGACAGCATAATAAGAACGATGGCCTAAGTCTCACTCACAGAAGATAACAAACATGGAGGAGGCAGGTGAAGGCGTAATAGTGGACGACCGTGCACCGATATTTGTTGTTAAAAAGTAACTTTTTTACTTTTACTCAAAGTACATTTAGAATTACTACCTTTTAAACTTTTACTTGAGTAGATTTTTTGACTGGTAATTTTACTTGTACTTAAGTGAAATCACATCAGAGTAACAGTACTTATACTTGAGTATAATATTTTTGTACTCTTTCCACCTCTGCTGAAGAGGGCAGCCCCCCGGGAGCGCTAACACTCCTGCTACTGCTGTATATTAACCCCACAAATGATCCAACATTACTCACATTAGGCTGATATTTGGATCTAAAGTTAGGCGGTATCCGTCTGAATGAAGGCTGGCTGGTCGTTCTGGTAGCAGATAAACCAGCGTGCTGTCATGCTGTGTGCACAGGGATCACATCTGCTCAGCTTTTAGACTGACACAGCAGTTTCTGATCTGCTATCAAAGTGTCTGTAGCTGGTTACTGTGGTATCAAGCAAGTTGTTCAGTGTGTTTGAATAAGGCGAGCCGCTGGGACACATCAATAATAAGATTGCTGCATCCTTGAGTTAAAACCCTGAGGAAGCTGCTGATAAATAAAAGATAAAATATATAAACATGTGCTAATGGACCTTCTTGTTGCAACAATAACTAGTTGTACACATCGTTCTTGTTGTAGCGCAGGCTCAGTGTCAGTTTGACGTTTTGCATAGGAAGCGGCTTCTTTTAATCTCCCCTGCAATGCTAACAGCAACGTGCTAACCAGGTTTTTACTTAATCCTGATGTTATCTCCAGGAGTCCAGACTTGCACTCTGGCCTCACAATATCAGCTTACAGCGACACTGTGGCAGCAAACTTAGCTGGGGCAGCTTTCTCCCTGATCTCATAGCGAAAGCCCCTGGAGAATATCCAGTCTATTAGCTCCTTATCCCTCCTTCGGCTCTCAAGACTTTAAGAGCATTAGCTTCACCAGGAGCAATAACACCACCCTTAGTGATACCGCTCTGCGTCTCCAGAGTGTCGGACGACGTCTCAGATGGGAGGACACGGGGCACAGGCATGCTTGTTGGACGTCTCCCAAAAGGGGTGATAAGGGGCACCGGGAGTCTGAGGGCGATACATACTCCCCCCTAACGCCCCTCCAAGACTCTCTGTCATGTCAGCAGCTCTCTAAACTAAGAGCCAAGAGCGGTGCCGGGTTACAGAGCTGGACTCCCCACCATGCCGAGGGTCCTGCACCAAAGCTGCTTTATTAGTGACTCCCAGGGGCGGCGGAGTGAGACACTTAATAAAAAATAAAGTTGGTGGTATGGGCAGGAGGGGTCGGGGGAGCGGAACAACTATTCTGGCTGTGAGAGCGTGACATGTGTAGTTTTTCAGTGGGAATACCACAGCGCGCCTATATCACCTCACAGTAACACAAACTGCTGCTCTAACAAGCTGTGATTGAGACAAAGGCCAAGAGCAGCGGGGGGGCTGCTAATCTGCCTCTTCGAACATCTATATTTCATCCCCGTCTCTCTGGGTTCATGAATTCTGCATGGAAATTTGGAAAGCAAGCGCGTATGCGAGTATAAATAGTGCGTAGGGCGTACGGCACGGGTGGGAAAAACTTGACTTAAGGCAGATAAACTGTCTGAGACTGTGATCCTCCATGAAATGGCTGCAATCTGGGGTAATTGGATGGAGTAAGACACAGAAAGTTCGGAGCTCCCCTGACAAACGCAAAGCCGTACAAATAGAAAAACAGCTGTCAGACAGTAGAGAACAAGCGCTCACACATGTTTACTGCTCAGCAGAGTGACAACACTCAGAAAGTAGGGAAACCTGCTCAGTCCTGCCTCCTACCTTTGCTAACGTCCATCTGTCTGGTGGAGGAGTTGTGCTCCGTCTCTTCTTTCTCGAGTCATAAAGGAGCCATTTACTAACGGAGCTGTGAGGAACATGCTCTTCCTCCCCGACTAGCTCTGATTACAGCTGTTCCTGTAACGGCTCGAGCTGCATCTCACCCCGACAACATGTGGAAAATCTCTCTGCCGCAGACATGCCTCAATGTTTGGCCACCTTCCCCTGAAGCCCCCCCACCGTCACCGTCTTTACGTGCACATGAGGATGTAGCGGTGGGATCGGTGGCAACAGGGTGTCCCATTTCCAGCTCTCCTTTTGAGCACAAATCTTTATATATCCCCGAGGGTGTGAGGTCAGACCGTAACGGGAGAAGACTTGGGTCAGGGACTCGATGACGGGCAAGCTGGCACAGGTGAGCGGCAGCGAGGGTGGATGGAAAGCTGCGCGGGGCAGCTCTCAGGGGGGCTCTGCAGGCCGGCGGCTGACAGATTCCCTGCAGGTTTGGCTGTCATGTCCAGACTCAGCGAGGCTTTGAAATAACAGCAGCGTGTAATGTGTAAAATCCATCCGGGCGCAGCGATTGGCCGGCGCGCACACTGCCAGAGTGTTGTAAAGCCTCACAGAGACGAGGCAGCTGCAGAGCAAATCACAGCATTTCACCTCGAATGTGTCTCACACACATCAGCCAGCTGATTGGACATTTCTCCCGGCAGCTTCTGAAAACTGCCTGGAGGCCTGCAGTGTGTTACCTCGTCAGCCGGCCAGTAAACTGTCACTTTAACCTCATAGTTAATAACATATGTAACTTCTAAGCAGGCAGGTTGGAGGCAGAACGTCCTCCTCCATTAATGTCAGCTGGTTTAGCCTCCCCTCACTGTACAAAGAGCAGCATCAACTTCTGCTAAATGGAAAACTTCAAAGTTTTAGACGGTCTAAGTTTACCTGGAGTCGCACTTTAAGTTCACTTTAACACTGGAACCCAAGTTAATTTTACTTGTTATATTTCATTGTTATTACATTTTATTTTTGTTTTTTTAGCTATGTTTGTGTTTATGTTTTCTGTCATGCACTACAGATGAAAATTAGCATTGTGCTAAATCATAAATATACACTGTTGCATTCATATAAATAAATACATCTTTGGCTTGCATTGTAAACGTTGTCCACACACACCATGACTCCATTAATTACAAGCTTGCAGTCTGCTTTTATTTCTGTATGTCTGCATTTTGTGACTTTCCCAAATTTCAATCAGCGGCATTGCAGAAAACCGGCAAGACAAACGTGTCCAAACTAAACAGCTGCACATAGCGATTTCCTCATCCTTGTGTGCACTTAAATGCAAACATGTAAAGCTACAGAGCACCACCAGCTACGAGACAAAACAGCCATCAGTCCCAGATTCCCGTCTGAAAATAGCCCAGTGAACAATGTTTGTTTACATACGTTCCATGCAAATGAAACTCAACTCATAAATCATTAAATTGCTGCTGGTCGGACAAAAATAAAGACGTCTGAAACACAACTGGTGAAGGACCTTCAGGCTTTGTGTCAGCACAACTCAGACATTTCTCAACACGCCGGCTGGCATTGCAACACGTTTCCTGTCAGTCCCTCTGGCAGCTCTTTGACACAGCAGACAATCGTCTGCGGGGCCGACACACTTCAAACACAGACATGTTTATTCTCAATCATAGTCACATGCTCATAGAAAAAATAAATAAACACACACCCAGTCGTTAATACCTCCACACACACACAGACACACACACGCACACTAATACGCAGAGGAAACTCTACCAGCCAGCAAGTCCAGTTCCCCTCTGGTTGAGGAATATGTCCTTCCATGCCTTGTCAGCTTGTCAAAGCCAAACAGACTGTACCAATCCATCCCACGGGGGGAGGGGGGGCGGTGACCTCCGATCGTGCAGCTGGCTCTTCTAAGTTAAAAGTCTTCGCTTGTTACCTTATTTTAGAAGTTCTCCGTTGCATTAAGGGGTGTTGACGTCTCCAATCAAGCCGAGCAGCTCACTGTTCCTTCTCTCATGCTTTTGCCTGCCACCCATCCCACACACACACACACACACCACCCCATTTCATCCAGGAGGCAAAGTATGTAGCAACTGCCCTGCAACAGTAGGAAGAGTGACAGCTTGAGCTGACACACTGACACCAGTATGATTTCGCTGGGGAGAGAGGCGTGGGGGGGGGGGTCTGGAAAGAGAAATCTGTCCCCGGGGTGTCATCAGTCTGGGCCTCTTCCACTCTGGCCCCAAATGCGCCAACTAGTTTTACAAGCATCTACACGGCAGAAGCAGGCGAGCCCCAAGGATCGGATTCATCTGGGTGTCGGTGTAAAAGCCACCGAGGAGCAGCTCCTTCCAGACGGATCGCGTGTCTGAAAGGAATCATTTGCATGTAGCCTTTTCTGCTCTTAAGTCTTCACCGACATTACAGAAACTGCCAGTGTGTGTGTGTGTGTGTGTGTGTGTGTGTGTGTGTGTGTGCGTGCGTGTCTGTGCAAGTATGTCAAGTGCTGTCTCATTAAAGCCTCGCTCAGGTTTCACTGCCGGCAGATTAGCGGGACACAAGGCCGGTAATGGCCGCCTCTCTCCTAGCAGCCGCGTTGGAAAGGCTGTGTGGTCTGCTCGTGTGGTAGCAACAGCGCCGATCACTCACAAAACAGGGGAAACAGGACGATTAGAACCGGCTTAAGTTCTCACCCTCTTCTCTGGGCTCACAGCCCTGTGTGTCATGCAACCTCAGTGCAGCCACATCAACGCGCTTTTCAGAATAAAACCACAAATTGGCTGAGGGCTGCTGGCAGGCCGCACCGCGATGAGCTATGGCTGTGGGACTGCAGCACTTGGCAGGGGAGGGTTGGTGTCGGGGAGGCTGGTTAGGATTTGAGCTGTTTATTTGAACTGCGCCGTGGTCCAAACAGTCAGCTGCCTCCCTGCTCCCAGAGCTTAGGCTGGGATTGTGGTGTTGGTGGGGAGAGAACAACTTGATATCCCCCTTTGAGCAGAGGCAACCCTGAGCTCGGGTTACTTTAGGGGAACAATGCGGGCTCTGTCCGCGGCCTCCGACTCAGTAAAGACATGGGCTCAGACAGGCTTGCTGGTGTCAGGCTTGGCCGGGGGATTCATGCATCACAACCCCGCGCTGCCTGAACGCGGGCTTTAGAGGACACGGCTTCCCAGCTTTGCCTCCAAACGGCCCAGCAGAGCCCCGCCGTCTCAGCACGTTAAGAGCTAAACCAGACGTGAGGTCCGCAACGGCCCGTTCGCTCTTGGCTTGAAACACCCTCCGCACCCCCTTCTTCTGGGATTTGGGCTTTTCGTAAGACAGTGTTTACAGTAAAATCTGACACGTGGAGTGAGGAGGGGACGCTGCAGCGCTGAAATCAAATCGCTCCCTCCAGAAGCATCTTAATCTGTAACAGATGGTGACAGTCTGAGGGATGTTGATGGGTTTGGGCAGGCTTCTAAGAAAAGTGGCCAAAAGCCTGCGATGATGAAGCAGAAGATGGAACATTCCAGCTCTTCATTATACTTTGTTTATATCAAATGCACATGCTTTGAAATTTCCTTTCCATGATGCCAATCTCCCTTTACACACACACACACACACACACACACACACACACACTTACACAGACAGAACATCCACCACATATGAAACATGTTCCCTCCACTAACTCTGCTCAGCGGACACAGTGCTATGTGCAGAGCTCCTCCAACACAAGGGGGGGGTGTTGAGCCTCTCTGAGGGGAATCAGTTTGTGGTAAAATCATGACATGCAGGTTGAGACAACTGAAAGCCGTGCAATATGCGTGCCGAGCCGAAACACATGCAAGGGATCTGCAGTCTGCTGCTAACAAACCAAGATCCTGCTCTCTAGTCCTCGCTCGTCTGCCCCGAGGCCCATCAGGGCTTTATTTCTGCACTGCATATTTATGAGAATCAGCGAGGGCGAGAATTGGGGAAAGCTAACCTCTTTTCTTGCGGGAGCAATTAAAGCTTTGCTTTCATTAATCCTGATCAGAGTCTTGCTCCGTCTTAGGTTTTCTGCCTTTACAGACTCTGTTTACACTTTCACTTCCCTCCTCTTTACAAGAGAAGCAGGGAACCCCTTTCGCCTGACACCTTCCCTTAAAACCAGCAGCACAGCTGTGAAATACACTGGATTACAAAATCTGACTCCAAGCTGCTACAGCTGGAACCCAACGGTGAAATCAGGATCATAAACATGCAACACTGACCATTCATCTGAATCAAAAACAAAACTAACTTGACAACATGACAACAGCCCCCTGCAGTGTCTGAAAACTACGACTAACGCTGTGATCTCCAGCATTTTAAACATTTTTACTACCACTGGCATTCTGGTTTCATCTGATAAACTCTCTGTGACCGTATAATCCAAAAAACTGTGGTTCTGTAAACTTTGATACTCTGGGCTGGTTCCCCCCTCCCTCCTCTTTCAACAAGATAAATACCACTTCATTCTGCTCAAAGCGACAGCACCGCAGCACGGCTTAATCATTTCACAGAATATCCGCTTATCCGCTGCGTTAATCCCATCTCCTTTGTACTACATGTGTCTGCGTTTCTAAGACAGATGCCTCAAGCTATCCGCCGGAGCTAACATCGGTTTGTGGGAATGACATCACGGGGCAACAACAGCCTGAGAAGTGAGAGTGTTGTCAGACGTGCAAGGTAGATAATGTTAGGAGGGTGGCCTGGTCTTATGCATGCATTCACACGTGCACGAGGCTCCATGAGGCCTCATTATAGCGCTCGACTCGCTCTCCCTCTTTGGCAATGTCACCTCAGCCCCAGGGAGCAACCACTGACAAAGGCATAATTGGCCTGAACACACCAACAGTGCACTGGGAATGGCTGAATCTTGATAAGTGCTGTGTGTGTGTGTGTGTGTGTGTGTGTGTGTGTGTGGTGCTTTGACCCTGTTAATGCTGCACAGTTGGCAGGAGAGTGGCTAATGCCATATTGGATCAGTGGATGCTGCGGGTGAAGGCGGGAGGATTTCTCCCGGGACGAGGAGAGTGGTGCTTTCAACACCTGCACCCTCCCACTCGTCAGCGGCGCGTCCGTGTGACACAGTGACAGTAAAACTCCTAGAAGGAGGAGAAGCTTGCTAAAATAAGGGATCGTTATGAAAAGGGTTAGGGTTAGCTCTTCCAAAACACTTCAAACAGATTTTAGTCGGAGTAACAAGAGGAGATTTGTAGGGCTGTGAATCTTGCAGCAACTCTCGATTCAATTCGATTCTGATTCTTGGGGTAACAATTCGATTCTGCATCAATTCTCGATTCAAACCGATCTGAATTCACATTCAATCTTCATTTAATGACAAAACGTGCTGATTAACTCCCGTGCTGTTTCTTTATAAGCCAAAAACAGCTCTGAGGAATTGTGTCATTAGTTGAAAGAAAACTGATCATTTTCCTAAAAAGAAACCGGTTTAAACTTTAAAGTTTAACATGTCTTTGTCACTAAGCAGCAGCTTTCAAAGCCAAGCTAATAATTTTTAGCCTTTTAAAAAAATCAATTCTTGGTCAGATCAGTCGAGCATGCTTGCATTAATCCTTCTGCATTAGGTCTCGCAGCATTACAGCATCACCCTTCGACGCCTGAGATGAAGAGATATGTACAGTACAGAGCTGCTCACTATTCAGCCCTGACTGGCCGCTAAAGCTCCACATATCTCGGTGTGGCAGACACGGAGGGGGCCAGCAGGAAATCTATGTCCTTTCTCTCTGATCTCTGGAGTTCAGCCCATTTAAATGTTTGTGTTTGAGATGTAGACCTTTAATTTCGGGCCTGATGGGTTCCAGGTTCTTTGGATTTAGCGTGGCATGTCGGATATAGGAGTGTTTACACAGTCTCCCTCCAGCTCTCCTGGTGCTGAAATAAGTGCATTAAGATGGATGGATTTACTTAGTCTCTAACCTCAGGGACTAAGGGAACAAACTCTGAATGACCTCTTTGTGTTGCGGGAGGGGATAGAGGGAGATTGCCCGCACTGCCGAGTGAATGTGTGCGCCTTCAGCACCAACACACCGACTAACAGCATGTCCTCTAAACCTCAAGTCTCACATGAACTACTTCCATTATTTACCTAAAACGTTTGGACAGAAAACTTTGTTTCCATCATTTCTGGAATATTAGACGGCAAGTTAATCATTGCATTCAGAAAATCAAATGTTGTGGGCTCAGCAGAGAAAAATAATTGAAAATATCTGCTCATAGGCCTAATGCGATGCTTGCTTTTAAACCAAATAATGAAATCTGGAAAAACATTCCCATGCAGCTGTGCTGAGGGCTGATGAGCTGTAATCAATACAAGCATTCAAAATGTGATTTTGAACTATGTCCAATTGGAAATGTTGCCGTATTATATCGGCGGTGGGGGCTGGGCCCATTGTTTGCCACAGCTAAGCGGTAAATCAGCCAGCGCTTCCCTTGATTTGTTAACCTTTGTTTGGCTGTGTCAGCAGATGAAGTATGGCAGGAGCGGCCCCTTTCATGCTCATGAAATACAGCTTTTATCTTTGTAGACCTGACCCTGGGGGGGGGGAATAAGGGGTTAAGGGCCTATCCTCTGCAGCACAGGATATTGAGCTTCCTTTACCCCTTGGAGATACTCTAAATGCTCCTAGCCGGGGACACTTAACCAACAGAAGCAAAGACAGTCAGACCTAAACCTTCGGAACCTGCATTGTATTCATCCAAACATAAATAGCGACTGAATATCACATGAGGATCTTTATTTGAATTGAGCTCTTTTCCAGCAATTATACGTGGACCTCATTGTGACCTGGCAGCCCCCGTTAGGGAAACAGAGACCGTCCTTGACTGCAGCCATTTCTCAGAATGCACAAAAGGCCAATAGAAGTCAGGTCATCTTTCCGCTGTGCATCAGGTCAAGTTCCACAGGCAGCCTTGATTTCTTGACACTCAAACCCACACAGACGGCAGAGGTCAGCGCGAGGGCAAAGCGGGGAGCCTGGGGCAGTAAACCAACACTAGCGCAGCGAAAGGCCAATCCTCTCTTTCCAGTCGACTGAATGAGTTAGGAAGCTGCCAGGGTGATTTGTGGCGTGATTGTTGCTCTCTATATCACTTGAGATTACAGCAGGTGGCGGCCCGCAGCCTGGAAGCGCACACGGCTCTATCAGCGGTCCTCCTCTCAGGAAACCGAGAGAATGAGGCAGAGAGAGAAAACAAGCCCTCGGCTCCCTCCCACACACCAGCGATACACTCACAGGCAATTTCCCTGCCAGCAAAGCTCTCTATGACAATCCAGGGAGCTCTTCAGCTCTGATATCTGCCACAAAAGTTCACCTCCGCTTCTCCCTTTCCACTATTTTTTTAAACAGTGCCATCAGCACTGCAAATTACACCTTCCACATGGCACATTATTCTCTTCCCCGGTGACAGATGTACTCAAGCCTGACACACTTCACTTGCGGCGCTCTTCACGCTGGCGGCGGCCCCGAGTCTCGCTGCAGCGGCGCTTCATTTTCACATTAACTCCAGCAAAGCATAGTGAAATCAGCCGTGTGCAGGGGGCTGGGAGGGGGACTGAGAATCACTGCACTATGCACTTCAATTCACCCCCGCACTGAACTCCGTCTCACATCGCAGACACAGCTGCAGGAGATGTCTCACGGGGGAAATAATTCTTCGATACATCCACCAGATGGATTCTTAAAAAGAAATCTCAAGCGTACCTTTTGCTTCGCCTTTAGCTGAGAACCCACAGGATGAGGTCATTTGTAATTGTAGCCAGGGTGTAAAGCTCATCTACACAGATAGCAGCTGATAATATTTACACAATGCTTCTATTACAGTTTCCTGTTTTTATTTCGTGTCAATCATGCATCCTAAATGAACCCATGGCTCCGCCGTTCTCTGATGGGAAAATTTCCAGGTTTAATTTTGATAAATGGCACCACAGAACATTTTAAATGCCATCATCCGGTATTATCTGCATCTCTGCCGCGCTGCAATCAGCAAAGAACGAGGAAAGCGACATGAACACCTCTGGACACGTCTGACAGGTACGCCTGCAGACCTTTGTGGTGACAAACGTTGCTGGTTTTTGCCTCATCTGCACTTCAGCCCGTTTCCCCGGCCGGCAGCCACAGCACTAATAAGGCTCAGTTACTGATTTCCACCTTGGAAGCAGCTTCGCTTCAGAATAGTTGTTTATTTCCAAAAACTGGGCTTCATCTTTCTGACTGCTGCTTACTCTGGCAAAGCAAATGAATCAGGTTAGCTAGTCCACACCTGCAGCTGCACTGACAACCATACTAATTAGAGATTACATTTAATGACTCTTGGCTAATGAAATCTATTCCTGGACAAAGTGAACCAAAAGTTAATGGGAAAGAGGGAGAAAAACAGAGAGGCAATCGAACACTGGGGCTGATTTTGAACTATTTAAGACAGCTATGAACAGCTGACCAATAAGGGAGAAAAAACCCGCTAAAAACAACAAACCAAGACCTGCACACAGAGAAACAACATATTGATTAGATTTAGCTTTAAAATGATTGTCAGAGAATATACAAGAACATACTGTAATTAGGAAAAGCAGACATCTTTTTAAGGCATATCTCTTAAAAGCATTTTGTGTTCAAGTTCAGCATTTTTACTAAAAAAAACAGAAACTTTTCTATTATCTGATACTTGGAAATGTGGTAAGTTTCTTTTAGGATGTGGAATTCTGTATCTTTGGAGAAATCTCTTCTTTTCTTCTGCTGCAGAACTTAGAAAAAATAAAGTTTCCTCTTTAGCTCTGTTACGTTCTGTAGTTTCTGCTGAAACCTAAAACCCAGTTAATATATATTTGATTTTCTGGACTAAAATGAAAGTGCACAAACCAACAAACAAATGGAAACTTTTTGCACCTGCTTTTGGACAAACACGAACACAAACGAAGCCGCTCTCGCTGTTTTGCTTGGAGATGCTTCTTGAGTCGAGGTTTGGCTGCATAAGAGCTCTGGTAATCCTTTCCAACAAAAACCCACCCGACTCTTTTAATCTCAACACCGCCCTCCATAAAAATACCAGAGGTCTTTGCTGTATGTGCACCTGGATTCTTTTACTCGCCTTTTGCAATAGTGACAGGCATTAGCATATGGCAGGAGAGGAGGAGGGGATAGAGATGGTAAAAAGAAAGAAAAGAGGGGATATTTAAATGGAAATAGGGGCCAAGAGAGTGGTCTATCATGGGGGAGAGAAAGCATATTTTGTGTACTGATTCCCCGAGTCAGGTTCTTTCATAGAAGGGGAAAGAGGGTGGCCCTCTGTTGATTTAGGCCGCACAAAGGAGGCCTTAATCCTTTCAAGGGATCCGAATCAGTCCACAGAGGAGCACGTTCAAAAGGAAACCTCCCTGTCAAGCATGCCCATTGTGCTCCCCAATGCACACCACAAATCAAACCCTGGAAGGAATCAAAGGCCAGAATGTGGGAAATGTGTCTGGAGGTCTGTGCAGAGGAAAGTGCAGGGGACACGCGGAGCAGCGGTGGGGGTAGCGGTACAAGTGCCTATCATCAGCAATCTGCAGCGTTTCAACCACAGCCCTGGAGGGGTCATAACCCTCGTCTCGGAGCCTCCCTCATGGCCTGCACGGTACCTCCCCCCCATTACAGAGGAATGTCCATTCACGCAGGGGCACCTCCATTATCCCTGAGCCAGAGAAAATAGGGCTGCTTTTAACAGCAAATTAGTGACTTGATAATGAGGTCACATGTGGTGTTGGCACACTGAGGCCATAAACAGATGCCTTTCCTGCCCTCACTCCATCCCCTGTAGCATTAGCACATCCTCCTCTTCCTGCTCCGCCGCATTTCAACATGTTTGCAACAAAAGGTCACGGAAGATGCTTCACTTCACATGGTTCAAAGATGCAACTACAGAGGCTCACACAGGCATTGGCTCAGTTTTTACATTAATAAACTCGCCGGATGATCGCGGTCACAATTTTATACGCGTGAATGTCAAGAAACAACAGAGCAGCGGATATGTGTCATAGCCTTCTTTTAAATGGCATTACATGATCTCTGCATCATGTTATTTTGAAACTGAATTGGAAAAATAAGTGTTTACCTTTAACCGCGGCTGTGCTGAAAAATTTCTCTGAACTGGCATCGGAAACCTGGAAAGAAGAAAAACAGAATAAGCCAAATATCCCAACAAAGCACGCTGCTGATATTTCTTAAAAACCAAATCGCCCTAAAATCAATTTTTTTTAAATTAACCGTAACAGGACATAAATCTGATCTCAAGTAACAAATAATTATAAGGCAAACTGAGTTAGATGTTAGATGCAGCACCATAATTAAGTTAAACAATTTCTTCCCTTAATTATACTTGTTAATAATCATCAGGAAAACCTGGTCATAACGGCAAAACTGAAAATAAAGCCAAAAGAAAACAAGTGGTTTGTCACATTTTGACCACTTGAAGGCACTGTTGCTCCGCGCCGGAGCCGCCAGGCTGCGGCAGCCTTCCCGGCTCAGCAACGACACCGTCAGCGTGTCACAGGGAAAATGTGCCGTGATGTGATTTAACCCTGAATTAGACAACAAAATCTTCATGTAGTTGAGAAACCAAAGTCGCGGATTAACTGAAATTCATCCGTGACTTTGAGGTAAAAGTATATTTAGTTACATATTAAAGAAGTATTGAGATGGAAATAAAACGGAACACCACCCGTTGAGCCTCGCGTTGGAGGAAAACTGACGTACTCTGAATTAAAATGAATTTCTAGTAAGCTTTGAGGATTCACTGGGCACAAAATTAATGGTAAAATTCAAGGTGAAGATGTCAGAGCCTCCATCTGACTGGAGGGGGAGATTTTCCTCAGTGACAACAAAATTCACAATATGCATCCAGTGACAGCTCAGGTGAAAGCGCACGTCTTCTCCAAATATAGCGCCTACTTAAGCGGCAAGGAAAGCAAGGTAAATAAGAAAGATTATGGACATGATAGAAACATGTTTCTGTTTCCAAAAGCCTGTTGAAGGTTTTCATTTACTGATGCAACATGGTCAGAATGTAAACAATATAAACTGCAGTGAAAGGCATCATAAAAGGTCCGAATCAGGGTTTATAGCCTACATCCGGATTAATAAGCAAAATATCACAGAACTTTAAAAAAGTAAGCTGGTCAGGAGCAAAGCGCATACCTTTGATTTGGTAAGGTTAGCGAGAGGAAAAAGTGGGGAAATACTTTGGTGAATATGATCTTGGTTCACATTCTGCTTTTCAAATAATATAATCCACACAAGAATCGGCGAAGTCTACTCCTTTTAAAGCGAGGATAGCCATGCAGAGACAAGCCTTTCCAAGAAAAAAGAATCCAAAGCCGTTCACAACGCTACTGCGCCTTTTGGACAAAGGGAACCATGTGTCTCGCCAGGAGAGCTTCTACAACAGCACTGAGGCGACGAAAAGAGAGAAAAAAATCCCTTGATCCAGCTTTCTTTCCGTGCTCGGGTCACAATATGTTTTTCTTTTTTCCCCTTCACATATATTCTCCTTTCGGATTATCCGTAAGAGGTACCAAACAGGATCCGGGAGGGTGTGTGTCCGTGCGCAGAGAGGGGGCTGCGTCCGATGGAGCAACCCAATCCAAGAAAGCGCACCAGCAGAAATAAGAGACGGAGGAGAATCAGACAGGCAGCAGGCAAAGAAATCTACAAGATGCAGGCCCGCTGTCGGTGTGTGTTTAGCTGCGAGACCTGTCTGCCGTGCTCTCTTTGAAGGATCCCAATCATGGGCGCACATAAGCCTCTCCCCACCCGCTCCCAAGCACCGGACAAACTCCCATTCATCCAACGACTGACTGACTGGAAGCTGCCGCTGCCGCCTTCACGGTCGGGTCCTCCCACTTCCTGATTTCCAGACGGACTTGGATTCAACTTCAGTAGCGCTCCTTCAGAGGATAAAACACACTCGTGCTTTTTATTTTTTCTTCTGGGCTTCCGAAAAGGGTGGAAGTCGATTGCAGCGGCGCACGTCGAAGCCTTTAGCTTTTGCGTAAATGGCGCGCAAAAGGAGGGACAGCAGCGCTCCAGAGAAACATGGCAGGCAGGAAAACAGAAAGAGAGAGAGAGAACGAGAGAGGGAGGGAAGGAGAGAGATGAGAGAGGGAGGGGAGAGCTCAGGTAGAAAGATATTCTTTCACTCCATACTGACTGAGATGATGTCAGTCGCTAATGAATTCCCCAGTAGGGTGCTGCTACCGTGAGAGGAGGAAAAACAAAACGCTCCTTTATGAGCAGCATGCACCTACTTGCAGCCCACAGGCGCTGTCTTCCAGTTGTATCTTCTCCCACTGCACTGGCCTGAAGGGAGGTCAACTGGAAATCTAAAGGACTCTTTGGGTCATTCAGCCATCAGTCTGAGCTTTGAGCTCTCCGTAGCCCAACCTGACAACAGGAACCTGAGCAGTCTGCACCTCTGACAGGGCACACAAGTCCTTATAATATATGATGATTTTACCAGACTCCTCCTAAAGACAGCAAATCATTTGCATCTGAAAGGCCACCGTTACTTGACAGTATTGAGGCCAGTGTGTATAAAAGATAGCATAGATTTAAAGTGTTATTTTACTAATATTTAGCTTAGAGGCGCTCACACTTCTTTGCAGCAATTCCTCATATTGGGCAATCCACCAATAAATCCCACCATCTAAATAATGGTAGACATAGCTGGAAAATCCTCTTGACAGTGCCAACCCTCGCATCCTTTAGCCTATCTAATGAGCATTAACCCACTGGCTGGGAGGTCAATGGAAGTACAATGGAGAGACACAGCAGAAATCTCTCCCTGCCGGTTCTGTCCGAGCCACCGCGGAGAAGAAAACAGACTTAGCTCATAGCTGAGATGCTAATCCGTCCCCCGGTAACGGAGAGACCGAGGGTCTGTTGACTGGTTGGGATGAGTCATGCAAACATGAGGTCATGAGAAGCGGGGTACAGTTGCCCGTGCTTCACGATGGCAAAACAGATTTTCACAGTCAACAGAGCAGCATTTTTCTCTGTCCTGCAGTAAGTTTCCCAGTCTTTAATCATTTATCCGTATATTTTGCAAAACGTAACGAACACAAAAACATGGTGTAGCATAAGGCACTGGAGGCTATAAAGGATTGGCCTCAGAAGACCAGGTAAGGACCTGCCCCTTGATCCAGCTTGGATCAAGGTTCGGTCACAACAGGTCAGTAAGAAATAGCAGAACGTGGTTATTAAGTTACAGGCTCCTGCACACACGCAGGCGTTTTGCCCTGAACAGCTTCAGCTAATCAAATAATAACAAACCTCGAACTTGGTGTTGCTCCCAGGCTTTGAAAACATCCCCGTTACTCTCCACTGCCATGAATCATGCATTTGCAGCAGAAACATAATCAATCATGCTGAAAAGAAGTTGCAAATGTAGCAACTGTGGTTACGTGTAATTAGATCACAAACTCCATGTTTTAAGCAGCGTTTGCGATGACATATCAGAAATGTATTGTGGTTTGGCTTCAAACGCGTGATAAGGCATGTTTCAATATATGTTTTCACATGTCTGCTGCTGATGGAAAATGGCCACCAGTCCTCCTCACATGCCTGTACAGCAGCAGCAGCAGCTATGAAGGAGCTGCTGTTCTCCATTTTATATGGTCATTATCAGATTTGAGAGCAGCCACAAGTCTGTGATTACAGCCGCGTTACCAACAATTGGCGTCCGGATATCACATGGCACATTATTTCTAATTTAAATGAAATACTGAGAAAAATGAGCGTGCATGTTAAAATGAGATTCCTGCACAGCTTCACATTGAAAAACATTGTCTGTGCGAGAGAATGAAGCACTGAGATCAAACGCATTGTCTGGATGTGAGCTATGTATCTCTGTAATTGCTGTCTGGGCATGCAAGTTCTATCTATAGACCATCAGCTTCACACTGACATTTTGTCATCTTTTATTCTGTTTTTTTGGGAGCCGATTCTCAGCTTTAAAGAAACCAGAAGCATATTTGCCTCCAGCCCCCCCTCAACAAAACCATGGTTTAATTTTACAGGAACCCTTTTAGATTACAATCACAGGGAGCCGCTTTGTCTTTATGAGCCTTCCTGCCATTATGCCTAAAATATTACTGATAAGTGTAACATAAGTGCTGGCGATGTGATATGTTAAAAGCTTTTTAAGCTGACTCCAAACTCTTAGATTTACAGAACCTCAAAAAATAAACCTAATTTCTCAAAGCTGACATTTAAAAAGATGTGGATTATGAGTGGTGAGGAGAGGTGATCTCATGTGAGTGGGCACCAGATCCACCTCACAATGATGTGTCAAAGAGATAGACAACAGTATCTTTTACACCTTGGAGAGCATCACAGGATGAAAGTGATATTTTAAGCTAAAAACGCTAGCTCTAAATCAATATCAGGATTTATTTAAGGTGCAAATATAGCTCTTATGAGGAAAAGTACTCACGAATTACACGGCATATCCATGTTGGATCAAATCTCACCTCTGAGTGCAGGAGTTTGAACATCAGCAACACTTTTAAATGTGGTATTAAAATGTGCCCCATTAGCTTTAAGCATAGCTGCGCCCTGAGGTATACGTAACATACTCTCAGTAATAATGTTAAGAGTCTGATGCCTGATATAATGCTGATCATTTTACCCTCATGTTAATGTTATGGCATCCTAATATTTGTTAATAAGACAAAAAGGCCAGCGGAGGATAACTGGAATCTTATTAGCCTGCATGTGTTTGTTCATAAACTGGAGTATTGAGCAAATGAAAATGTTACTTGATGAAGGTGCTGGATGAAAAGTTATTACATTTCATCCTGAGGGAAACATGGAAGTGTGAAGTCGAAATTTATGGCAATCCATCATACCGACTAGAAATGAGGCACATAGTAGAATTCATGCTCTTTAAAAGAAGCTGACAAAAACCATTCTGACAGGTTAAGTTGATCAATCTGAGAATTGTGACATGAGTTGTGAATAATGTTTCCTGATTATTCAGGGTTATCCATCTTCATATCAAGTTACGCTTCACAGAAAGAAGGAAACCAAAAAGTCTAAAACAAACACATTTTCTTTGTTTGGTGACTCAACGTAACCAACAACATCATTCATAGCACGGCTAACTTCTACAGCATAACGGTAATCATACAGAATCGGAGCCTTTTCTGAGTCATTTGAGGCTTTCGCTGCACAAAATCTGCGATGAACAATTTATCTAGATGGAGAGTTGTCGAAAATGTTGCTACGACAAGACAGGAATGCTGCCCGACGGCAGATTAGTAAGTTAATACATGGCTCGGCTGATGTTAGTGTCATAGCAGCTCCATACAAAACTCCTAAACTTTCAACTAAAAATAATCTGTAAATGACATTATATATATTACTTACTGATTGAATATTGGCCAATACACAGATCTACACAAAATAATGTTATTATTCATTTCCAACATGTCTTAGATCAGATATTAACAGCCGTCTATCAACCACACTCATTGGTAAATCTGGACAAGATCTAAGAACATAACTAATCCATTTTGGATCAATGAGTAAATGTAACGTTTCCACAGTATTATGAAGCACAACCTACAGTGTTTTACCGCCAATGCAAAGTTGGCACAATCTTAACACATTTGGAAGTTCTGCACATTTTTGCAACAGAGACTTCATATCGTGAATTAATTCAGCACTGACATCTGCTCAAAAAGATAAACTATGGATTACATAACAAAGATTAAAGAATGATGTTGAATCAAAATTTATTTGTTGAATGAAAATGCTGACATATTTAGCATTATGAATGTTCAAGCTAATTATGTTAAAACTACACAAAATAATTATCCGACCTGAAACTCTGTGCCTTGGACTTGTTTTGATGTCACATTGACATTTATTATTTACATTCCCGGAGTTGTTGAGATTAAAACAATACAAAGATATAGTTTCTTTAAAGGAACTATACCTGATATTATTTTAATCTTTCTAAGAAAAATGGTTTTCTACGTGGTATAGTATGTGGTAAAAGGGGTAATTTCATTACAATTAACGACTCATTGATTG
>JAVQJG010113586.1:0-12850 GCA_036024015.1 Craterocephalus amniculus | reverse complement strand
CACACACACACACACACACACACACACACACACACACACACACACACACACACACACACACACACACACACACACACACACACACACACACACATGGAGACACAAGCCAGGATGCATGGAGTGGGTGTATTCGTGGTGCCACACCAAAACCTCTTGCCACAACTTGTTAGATTGAAGGAAATTGCTGTCTTTCACCACCATTCAGTGTAGAACATGGAGACAACTCATAGCATAGAGCTCAGATTTATAGATTTATATGTGTGTGTGTGTGTGTGTGGAAGTGACAAGTGCAATTATTGTTTTGCAGATAATCTGATCAAAGTATTTTTTTGGAGAGCAAAGTGAGACAATGAGTCAGCTCCAGCGTAGAGATCCTCTGGTTGATTTCAGTTCAGATGATGATGATGATGATGATGCATGATGAATCATAATCAGTATGTCAATAATGTCTCTCTGTTATTACTTACATCCGTTTCTCCGTTTTCACAGAGGAAGAAAATGGTCACTCACATGTTTAACACACATCAAAACACAAATAATGAAGATGGGGAAATTAAACACTCACTAAAATTAAAGCTATATTAATGTTTTATTGCCAATCTGCACAAATATTGAGCCAGCTGTTATGTAATTTATGTTCTGCACATGGCTTTGACGTTAAATGGTTCAAATTTCCAAGATGTTAAGAAGGAGTGGCAAAGTCACTTCTCAGTATCAACTGTCCTGGTAGTTGCTCAGTTTAAACAATGCTGGAATGAAGTTGAACAGAAAAATGATATCAGGTCAGCATCATTTTCTCTATCACTTTGAATTCTTCCTCATATTTCTGCAGGTACAAGACTCGGAAGTTTTTTTTTTTTTTTGATGATTAAGTGTACATGGTGAAACTCATCTAGCATCATTTACATTCCAGGGGGGTATTTCCCATAAGAAGCTCAACCTGCAGATTATCGCTACTACTTAAGATTTAACTGAGTTATAAAACACACTCAAACTCCAAATCAATGCATTTGTTATTGCCTTTGGGGCTTTTTTTAACCTGCCGGGGTAAGCAGTAATGAGCAGTTCAAATGGCACATTATACACACAATGCCCAAAAAGCAATCCAGTGCTTCAGCAACATAAAAAGGAGCAAAAATAGTGTAGAAAGATGTTTCATTTGGAGTGACAGAAGTATTCAAATTTTAAAAACTCTTCTTTAAAAACTTCAACTGGCCAGCACCAGAGAAGCTCAGGGTTTGCAAGAGCTCCATTAGGAAGTCAGATAGATAAGGAGAGAAAGCCAAGCAGCAATTTTAAAACTGCTGCAATGTTTTCCTGTCCTCAGAACATGTGCCGATAAGGTCTGGTGTATTTTGTACGTTTAAAAAGAGGAGACACAGCAATGTAAAGCTGTGTATCATCAGCATACCTGTGAATCAAAGCCATGTCTCACGATGAGATTCCCAAGAAGCAACACTATTGCCTGAAATTGATCCTTGAGGTACCCCACACTTGATGTCATAGATTCCCGAGGAGCAATGTCCAAGCTTACGAATACTCGTCGAGTAAAACCATTTTAAAACAGTTATCGTTATCAGAGATGCCACTCCTTTACGTGGCTCATTTCTACGCAGAATATGAACATTTCAAGCTTGAGCTCCAGCTTGTATTTGTTCAGTAGTGCGAGGCTGGACTGAGGTTACATCCTAACCAGTGTCACACCAGACCACTGGCCCTAACTGACCTGTGGGCGGCTTTAAAATGCTGCCCACCACAGCAAAGTAAACAACCACTGCCTTCATCAGCCTCTTTGAGGCTACCACACAGGTACGTCAGGTCAGACAAAAGTGAAAATCTTTTATGTCAAACAAACAACAGCTTTTTCTCAAAACACTTTTAATACTTAAAAATGATTAAGTTAAATGTAGCTATGCATCCAAACAGAGAACTAAGATCTGTGCATATGTAAGTTATAAAGCTTTGCAAGTTGTGGCAAGTGTAAGCGCTGGATGGGGGGCCCTGTTTGAGTCTAGGGGGGGTTGTGTTATTATTCGTTGCTGTGAGCCAACTGGTCCATTTTCCCTGATCCATTTTCACGGGCTTCCTTTATCCTTCAAAAAGCCTAAATATCACAAAGAAAATGGGACAGGCAGAGTTCAAATGACAGCTCAAAAGTTTTATGTTTCCAGGAATTAGAACTGACTTTTTAAATGGCACTCAGCGTGTGCTGTCCTGCTATAAGAACTCAGCTAATGAGTTTAATGTGCTGTTTTAGGCACCAGATGTTCATTTCTGCTCTATGGCTGATTAAAAAGTACAACTGACTTATAGCTGCAGAGGGAGTCTGGGTTGTTTTACCGCGCAGACATGATTTTGGTTCCCCTCATCTGCATCACCGCAGCATCAAACAGCATTTACCATTTTAGTGAACATTTAGTAGTGTAAGTGAAATGCTGCTTTGATTTGTAACTTGAAGCAAGCAGAGCTCCAGCCCTGCAGGCTGCTTACTGATGGACTGAAAACTGTCATGGCAGATGAGAGGTTTATGTACTCACAATGTTGCTTAACCCCTTCTCCTGTGTATCTTGAGCATTTCTCTTTCAGAGAACTATTCATTCGATTAAAATAAATGATCTGTGAATTTTAGTAGACTGCACTTCAGAGGGATTTATACTACAAAGACAAGAGAGCTTACCATTAGGAAAGTTCAGATTAAAACACATCTTTTTTCTCAGAAGCTGATCTTTATTTCTCCCCGTGCATCAGTTCTCGGAAATTTCCTGAACTATTTGCTGAATTTACAAAATGATTGTTATTCTTGACAGGCTACGGTGAAACATTAATTTCCACTGAAGTCTGTCGTTTGAACATAAGACGCTTCATTTGGATCCTCTGTGTAATTTGAAGTCCTTATGAAGATTTTTGTGGACAGGAGTAGCGGAAGTGGTGGCACTTATCTCCAGTGGTGGTCCCACCTCAACCCCAGAACCTCATGAGCTGTAAAGTTTTTTTATAAATTAAACCTAAACACATTTCCCCAGAAAGTGCAACTATAATGAACTTTTCTCTGGGCTCCAACTAAAATATTAAAGGTTTTGATTAATCTCTACATCAATGAGCTGTAATAGCAGCAAATCTATTTCTCTCCATTTAGAATGTGCAGAAATAGAAGAATATTTAGTATCATTCTCATACATTAACTATAAATTTGTGGACGTCTGTATTTACAGGATGGACTGAGGGAGATTTTATGAGACTAAAATAGACATAATGGGAAACTGGTGAGTCAAGGGATTTTGAAAGACACATTCTTGCCCCTCTTCTCCCTCAGCACTGGGAGGCCATAAACATGATGAAGATTTACTACTGATGCTGCTGATGGATATATTTAAAGCCATCATTTTTCCACTGCCAACTGTCTGAAGTCTCTTTTTGGGGTGCAGCTCACTGAGGTGATGGCTGAGTGTTGTGCTGCCTGAGATATAAGAATTAAGTCAGTTATGTAACGATTGATTGAGTATTTGTCAATAAGGAGAAGAAATCGCATTGCTCAGAGGTTTTTCTTGACTTGTGTTGCTTTAGTGCCTTCTCTGAGCTACCATACTGAATGACACCACTTAATATATACAGTGATCTGTGCACATCAAAGTAGCATTTCTTATTACTTTGATCACGTTTCAAACACTTTTGGACATGTAGCTTTTATTTTCACACAATTCTCTGCTATTTCATGAAATTATCATTTGCTTTGATCAAATGAGTCAAAATGGACTTATAACGGTAGAATAGTCAATCCCCATAAATACCCCATTTCTTTCTTTGACTCATTATGAAACAAAGAGTTAAACTAGTTATGAAAATATGTCAAACAGATTTTATACATTTCTTTCTAATATTTTTCATTATCTCCTAAAGTGAACAACTGCTCTCAGCTGACCCATCCATGTGATGTGGATGAAAATATGTGGCCAGACAGACAGGAACATCTTGATGCATACATAGCAATGATTTATTTATTCATCTGATATGTTATTCTTCATACAGGAATGATTTACCATGTTCAGCTTCATCCAGTACTGTAAAATTTACGTAACGCTATAGCAGTATTATGTTTACAGTTACAGTAACTGTATGGCACATAACCTATATGCATCTGCTAATATTTAGTCTCCAACCTCTACTGAGTTGGTATACCCCCCCCCCCCCTTCCTCTGTGCCGGCAATGTGTCGTTCGTTTAGTGCAAGTGGTGTACATTGTTTCGCACAGGATTTTTGACGCACACAGTGTTTCCAATATCTGACTGTATTCTGGCAACAGGACTTTTCATTTTGCCAACTCTGACAGTTTCATCGACATAAATACTTTCTTCTGAGTAATAATCTACAGTATATATTTCTAGCAAAGGGCACGCTTTTGCAGCTTATCCACTAGGTTTTGCAGTTTGTAGTAAAAGTTCCCCAGAAAGATTTAACAGATTCTAGACAGATAATGCTCTAGTTGACTGTGCAGCAATGCTTGCACAATTGTAATCTTCAATAATCATAATCAGTAAAAGATCAAACAACATGCCCGAGGCATTTGGGAAACCTGCAGGCTGAGGAGGTTTAACAGAACTTTTAAAGTACTAAGAAAAAAAGTATATTTGGAAGGAAAAGTGTATGGATCTTTATTAAAAGTTCGGTATTAGGGTAAATTAATCATTATATAAAGTCATGTTGTAGCAACAGAATTAAGCACCAGCATATTCTGGAAACAAATATCAAAATCTTCTGTGCATAAAGGAAGGATAAGACGAAGGAGGACGTCATCAACAATGCAATACTGATTAAAAACCACATCTAAATGTTGCAACTGTTGCAACCTTAAAACGCTGTGTTCTTCACTTGTTTGAGAATTTTCACTAGAGTTAAAATAGGACTGACTTCTACTGGATGGAGAGAACTCACAGTACAGGTAGCATGCATGATAGATGCCCAAATAGCTGTCAACAAGGGGCGCCTCAAAAGTTTTTGAATCTGCAAAATTTCTGTAGTGCTTCTTTAAACTCCCCAGTGCACTGCCTCAGAGACAAAAGGTAAATGTTTTGCCTTTCTAGTACCTCTACCTAATCATAAATATCTACATCTAGATCTCAAAAGAAACATGGATGCAAGACAACTCTGAACTACAAGCACTTGGCGGAAAGAATAAATAAAACTCTCAAAAACACTGTTTATAAGCTGTGCAGTTATCCAAAGGGTCTGTTACTTAATAGTAACCGCATCAGAATACCCAAACTTCTCCTTAAGGTTATTTTCTTTCTTATCAGTTCAAAATCATAAACAATAGAATAGGCAACCTTACTTAGAAGATTGCCTTGTTCCCTCTGGAAATCAAAGCCGATTCACTTTGCAAATCACAACAATTGAAGGTTTGATCAGCAGTGGCCAAACTTCCGCTAAAATTTTGCTCTGGATTGATCCTGATTATCAGAGTTGTCAGAGATAACGTTTCAGCCCACTCACCTTTGGGCTGTTTGATGTTTTTCTTCCTGGTAAGCACACATTTGATGGTGTGTAAGTGCGCACACTTGAACGTGTCAGCACAGGTGCAGAGGGAGTGTGTCAACTGTGCAGCTTTAATGTTTTTGACTGGAGCTCGGCACATCCACACACTACCGCTGGGCTAGACGTGGCCATGTGGGAAGGGATGCAGACGGTGACTCGCACCATAAACGTGACACCTGCCCAGTCCACCTCATCACATATGTCACACAGGCACACCCAGCTTACACAAAATTTCTCCTTCTGACGTCAAGGCTGCAAACATATCCTGCCGGTCGAGCCTTGAAGGCACTGAAAGCGCTTTCAGGCTAACGACGTTCTTGGGAGTGTTTAATAGCTCCAGCAGTGATGCCTACATTTCCACTGATTCATTTATCGATTTCCACATTCACTAGTTGATCTTAACAGCCCCAGTTTTTTTTTTTGACAATGAATATTTCCTCCACATGTGTATGGGTCTGTTGATGGCATGTGGATCCATTTAATGCAGACACATAAAACAACAAGCAGGAAGCATTAAAACCATGTGAGGCTGGTTTTGCCGCTCTGCAAGGGACTCGCTTCTCAATTCAGCCAGTGTACTCAATGCCCAAGACAGGGATACACACACGCACACACACACACACACACACACACACATAGCTGTTCAAGCAATTAGACACGCCTGTTCTCCATATTGGAATGATAAATACAGACTGAGGGGTACTGCAGAGCTATAGCCCGTTAATGCTGCTCTTTTAGCCTCCTGCGTCTTCTTAGAATAAACAGAAGTGGTCTGCAGGCTTGGGAAAGTTGACAAGTGGCAAACAGAACTGCAAGTCAGAGCAGTGTTCACATAATATTTCTCCTGGTTTATTTAACTAATTGCAGTGGGAGCTGTTGCAGGATGAATGGGCCATATGGAGAGATGCAATCAGTGTGAGCAAGTTTTGAGAAATGCATTTTAAAATCAGTTGCTCGTAAATGATAAACCACACTCACAGTCATTCAATGGGAGGAAGAGAAGAACACAAATGCTCATGTGAGCTACTGTTTAAGCCAACTTTGGCAGCGAATATCATTTATTTGTGACATTCAATACTGTGAAGAGCTCTTAGCCAGAGTCCCTCCATGGTAAACAGTCATAAAAAGCCAGGGATTCAGTTGCACAAACACAAATAGCTGTCTATTCATAGCACTAATGAGAGCTGCCAGAGACAGCAGCAGGCCTTGAAATGCACTGTCGCCACTTGTAGAGTTATGGCACAGCTCGAGGTAGAAACCATGCTCTGGGATGTAAAGGCGATCCAGTATAAAGCCCTTTTCCTTTGTGTTTTCTTCTTTGTCACTCTTTTCCATTCAGCTCTTTTCTTTTTTCACAAAACGAAACACTCCTCTTTTCTTTCCCTGCTTCTCTCCACCCACTAATTCACCCTCACATAAACCTTTGCTCCATCCATCAGTGCTACGCATTCAATATAGAGGCATTTTCTCTGTGACAGAGATGAACGTCGTATTATTTCTTCTGCCACTTGTTTGGACATACAGTAATATGGTCTTGCGTAACCTTGTCAGGTGATCCATGCATATGATTGGATTGCTGGGGTGTCAAGTCTATCCCTGATGGTCACAGGCTATTTTCTGAGTAAGACATTAACTTACCATTACCCCCCTACAAACCACAACACAGGGGTGTGTAATTTAGCTGTGTGCTGATTGATTGGTCTGTTTATTTTTTCGTTCGGCCCAACAGGAATTTCAGACTTCGACTTTCAAATTCCTTACAGATGGCCAGCCAGCCCTTTGAATTCCCACTGTAATTAACCTTTGGAGGAGAATAACAAACCAGTACACAGGGGCACTGTGGCCTGGCGCAGCTGCTTTGATGCGGTTCCTGTATTTGGAGGTGAACAGAGGTGAACTCTGCCGACATGTCCGGGACTGCTGGGGTTGTCACACCTATGGGAGAAAGAGGGTTCTGCCTGTGCCTGTCACACCAGCAGCTTTATGGAAGAAACTGTTATCACCTTTCTAAATCACTGGCTACATATATGGCAAAGGAGCTGGCCCTTTGCCATATTTTTATAGCACATGCCATACCCCACTTGTCCTTTTGCCTCAACTGAACCCTTGGACACAACGTTCCTCTGGAATATTTATAATGTCTCTATTGACTAGATTATGCACCTGCAACACAGCAGCTGCTGGGTTCGGCCTGCCTGGGATCACCTGTAGTCACCAGTGGAGGATGAGTTCAGGTCATTACATCAGTTTGCAGCTCTACAACCCTAGAAAGTAAAAATGGGGATCCTCTATATTTCCTTCAAGGATTCTTTAATCATGCTGACCTTGTATGTGCTAACTTTCTGTGTAATTATTATCTCTGTTCATACGGGAAACTTGTAGCAGCTTTTTGCCACAACAGGCATGGAGCAAGATTCTTGGTAGTTGCGGTTTTCACCTTTTCAGTAAAATAATTCCAATAGAAAAGTAACCAACTAGCTTTTAATCCAGTGTCAAAAGACTCTTGCAGTAGTGAGCCGATAATGAATACTAAGCTATAACAAAATTTGTGGTACGCTACACCAGGCTGATAGTGTAATGTCATACCTTCATGTTAGTGTAGTTCACAAACTTGTACCTTACATATAGTTGTAATATTGGACATAACTTGAACCATTTAGGGGAACTGTATTACTGCTAACAATAGGTAGGTACTGTTTATTATCGCCCTGTTATAGATCCGGCCTACTGAATTCAGTCCCACAAGAGCCGCAGTCCTGCAGGTTTTCAATGTGTCTCTACTCCAACACACATGAGTAAAATTAAATGAATCCAGCAGAATGAGGTTCTGCACAATAACTTATTGATTTGAGTCGGGTGTAATGAAAACCTGCAGGACTTTAGCCTTTGTAAGGCCAAATTGAGAATACCTGTTTATAGCAAGGGTGGTTGTCCTGCACTAATAAATAATTCAGTTTGAAAACTTTGGATTAGAAATGTAACTGTACTGTATTTTAAGAACTGTCAAAAGATCCCTGCATATGGGGCGGCTGGGTGTTGAACTTCTTTTAGTCATGATAAATCCATTTCCACTGCAGTGTTTTCTTGAATCAAATAAAATGTTAATAATGTAACATCTTTCTAAAAGTTGCCATCATTTTCATAAAATGAAAAAACGTTTCCCATGAGTTTCCCACACTGAGAGATTAAAGTCTCCTTCTTTTGACTGAAGCCATGTTTGAGTCCGATAGGCAGCTGGACCTGGAGGCTGTACTGTACTGTATTAGCTCTGTGCTGTCACGCTGTTGTGGCTTTTAATTAGCTGGGGCTTTAGAGGAAGCTCAATCATCAACCGGGTGAGTGGTGTGCATTACTGTTTCTCTCTCTCATTAAACCTGAAGTGCTGGTTTCCACACTGAACAGAAAATAGGCATCTCATATGAGATCTATCATTGTATGACATGCTTTTATTGGCTGGTTTGACAGATTGTTGCAGAACAGTCAGTAATTTCTGTTCCATTATTTTGAAAAAGGATTGAAAAAAAAACATATTGCAATTCATGCAGAGTTAATGCTTAATAAATCATTAATTTCTGCCTTTGGATTCTCAACCCAAGGCTGTTGTGCGGGTCGCACAACCCTGTATGAGTAATGTCTCAACTCTTGCAAGCTGCTTACGTTGTGTTACCGTATTAAGTAACTCTACAACTTGTTCCTTTGCTTCAAGACAATGCTTGAATTCAGTTCAGTTCAGGGCAGCTTTATTCATACAGTGCCAATTCTCAGAAAACTAAGAGCACTTTTTGAGATACAGTCCAATTAACTGTAATACAGTTATTATCCATTCCATTATATTACATGAATGGGTCCAGTTTACAAGGATTTCATTATTTGATTCAGTCCCTGATGCTGTGCATGAACAAGGTGCCAGTGGAAAGGAAAAAGTCCCTTTTAACACAAGTGAAAACCTCCAGCAGAAACAAAATCAGATGGGGCAGGAGAGGCACGACTAGGGTCACCATAAGCCTTATCAGGTAGAAAAGTTGTTCAGCCCAATCTTTTAGTAAAAGTGGTAAATTTAGGCAGTTAGCAACACTGCTAATTAGGGGTGGTGAAAAAAATCATTTTTAATCTTAATTGAGATTTTTGTTCAAGATTCAGAATCGTTTCAAAATGTCCAACCATCAATTTTTTAAAAGGCTAAAAATTATTAGCTTGACTTTCAAAGCTGCAGCTAAGTGACAAAGACATGTTAAACTTTGCCAGGTTAGCAAAGTTTAAGCTGTTTTTTGATGAAAATGATCAGTAAAGCTGCAGCCTGAGAGCAAAGAGCTCTGCTGGGAAAATATGAAGCTATAAGATCTTTAGCATACAAAGGAGCTCGGTCACCAAGAGCTTTTATATGTGAACGGAATAATTTTGATTTCCATTTTTGGATTTTACAGGGAGCCAATAAAGAGAAGCTAAAATTGGAGAAATGCGATGCCCTAATTTTATCAGAACCCTCACGGCATTATTTAAATCCGCTGGAGAAAGCCCAATAACAAAGACTTGCTGCAATCCAATCTTGAAGGGACCAGTTAACCTGTCTTTACAGATTAAAATGTATTGATTTACTCATTGCACATTTTTCTATAATTTTTGGGTTCTCAAGAGCAAAAAATTTTCAACATGTTTATGGACAATACAGAAGTCAAACAACATAAAAAGAAAGAAGTTTTTGTTCCCCCATTTCTGAAACACCCCCCATGAAAACAATGTCTCCATGTGCATCTGAACACGCCCCATGCAGCAACAATGTGGGCTCTGTGAGAGCTTTCCAAGCATTTTTCTGTTAAGATAGTGCCGTTTCAGAGAATCACATTCCTTTGCATTTGTCACAATAGCAATAGTTTCATGTGTCCAAAGAGTTAGCAAAGAAGGTTTTAGTCACTGATGAAATTTTGCTTAAGCGGATCCATAACCTGATACACTTTCATTGTTTTTTTAGCATGCAGACACTTGCCTGCTTCTCTCCTGTGTGCAGACGTGTTGCATGTGTGTGCGTTCCGTGTGTGCATTCTGTGTGTGCAGTGGGATGTTTTCCACTGGCCGCGAGTTGTCGGTGGGTGGGTAGAGGGAGAGAGAGCAGTGCAGCAGCTCCAAGCTGTGGACAGACTGGAGCTCTGTACTATCTGCTCTGTGTTACTGACATGCTGGCTCAATGGGCCATTTCAACACCTCAGCACTCTACAGGCAGAGCTGCCTTTCTTTCATCTCATTTCTTTTCCCCCCCTTTCTGTCTAGACATACAAGTATGCTTTTCCCTGTTTGTATTGTTTTATTCAATATTAGGAAGTGCAGTTATCTTTTATCCTGGTTAGTTAAACATCAGGAAATTATTCTTGGCTCAGCAGGAGTCAGTCAAGTTGAAACACTGTGTGAAACACTGGGGCAGAAAGACGGGAGTTGTTTTAATTTGAAATAAGGTTTTTCAAGACAGAGAAGCGAGAACAACATTATGCATTACATCTGTTTGAGCCATCTACATTATTGTTGTATTTTTTAGTTTACTCTTTTACTTTTCTTTGTTGTCCTTTTTCATAACTCTTGTAAGAGTGACTTTGTTAAATAAACACCAGTCAGCAAGCAGGCCCATAGTGAAGCATGGAGGACGTTCAGCCTGAGATAAGGCAGATTTCAAGATACAGTGTACAGATGGAAAAAGAAAGTAATCCCTTTGTTTTCTTTATTGCACTTTCTGACCTCAGGATTATTCATGAAACCAACTGAAAGTGTTTAAATTGTTTCTGTCCATCAAAAACAAGAACCTTTAACAGCTTCAGTCCCATGTGAATCAAAAGTAGCGAAACATATATGGAACAAAAGCGTTCATGCTTGAAGAAAAAAAAGCAATGAAATGAAATCGAGATAGCAAAGATTGCACTCTGGAAATAGTGGAATAAATTATGTTGTTTTCCCTCATAAGAGTCGTTTTCCTGAGATAGTGCACAAATTAATTAACACAATGTGATTAACTCTCAAGGTAATGGGTTAATTATCTTTAAAGACTGTGATAAAGCAAATAGAGTTTTCTTTGTTAGTGTTCAGCTTAGCCATTTGGAAGTAAACCTAATAACACATGTAGGCCTTGACTTATAAATGTTTTCCAAATGCAAAAATGAACAATGACATTAGGCACAAAGGACGCTTATAATTTTGAGCTAAATTTGATCATGTCATGTTAACAAGTTCCACTAAGTGGCGATAACTAAAGAAAGATGGGGGGACATTGAACCTATCATGTGAAGCAGATTTTTTAGATCTTTGAGAAAACAAAAAAGCAAAATTACTAACTCAAGTTGATGGCATCTAAATAAATAATTGAGGACAATGGCTGCTCTCGGCTTCCGTAAACATAAACTCATTGTCACTATCATGTTTTCAAATGTTTTAAGAGTGTAGCCATCGGTCCAAATTCTTCATCCCTGTCCACCATACCCTGGATGAACTCCACACAGAAAGGCACTTTTCATAACTTCAGAACATGACGGCACAATGAGGTTTAGGCAACTTATGCAACACAATACTAGCACTTCACAGTGTGTTTATATTTAGAACTCACCTACTGTAACTATATACCTGATGGGATGATGTACCAGGAGTGTTGGGCCCTGGAAATAAAGGGAACAGGCAGAGCCAAAGCACCAGAGGCAGGGCTCCCTGTTGGTTGCTCTCTGCTCTTTTTATAACTCTCTGTGGGTTAACGAAAACCGGCTCCTGCGTGGCTGCCCGTGGCATCTGGTTACCAGGAAGAATTTTATGTGTGCGAGCTTACATCAGGGGCTACCGGCTGCAAGAATATGACTGCGTGCAATGTGATGTGATGGCATGTGTCACCTTTACTGGTCATACTGTTAGGGTTAGGTGTGCGTGAAAGCTGTTATGTGTTTCACTGGTACTAAGCGTGTTAAATAAGTGATAGGAAGCATCTTAATGTGCAGAGGCAGGTAGCAGGTTAGTTAGTCTAAAGCACAGTAACAAGTATCTAAACATTTATGTAATCTAGTTTTTTTTTTCCAGTAAAATATTTAAAATACAAGAAACATGTTGAAAATTTTGGTGTATTAAATAAAGAGTGGAGGGTTCCTAATTGGGCTGCACGGTGGTGTAGTGGTTAGCACTGCGGCCTCACAGTGAGAAGGCCACGGGTTCAAGTCCCAAGTTGGTCTGATTCTGGCTGTGGAGGGGTTTGACACTGTGGCCTTCCTGTGTGGAGTTTGCATGTTCTCCCCGTGTATGCGTGGGTTCTCACCGGGTACTCCGGCTTCCTCCCACTGTCCAAAGACATGCATGTGAGGTT
>JAVQJG010113581.1:0-17815 GCA_036024015.1 Craterocephalus amniculus | reverse complement strand
ATCAGCCTTCAGTTTAACAGCAGATCAAGCCTTCTTCATTGTACTCATATTATGTAGGACAATGTTACAGCTGAGGCACACTTACTTTTCCAACTGTGAAGATTTTCAAATTGCTTTTACAACAAAATTACAGAGTGTTATTTGACTATCTGCAGATTCCCTGCTCTGATTCCCACTGCTGCTGCCTTGTCATTTTAATTAAATAAGAGTTACAACAAGAAAGTCATGCATCATTTTTGAGAGGGACATTTTTTGCTGGGGTTAAATTTAGAATGAAGAGAAGGAGGCTACAAAAGGGAGGGCTTTGCAACATTCCATACATGAGTGTTTTGCATGTAGCTTAAGGTTTCATGGGAGCTGAACGCAGCACACAGCTAATTAAAGTGAGATATAAAACCAGTCAGTCCCGTTGAAGTATTAAATATTAATTAGACTGTGACTTGCTGCATATATCATTTGATAGACACTGTAATTAAGATAATGAAGTTTAAATGCATTAGCAGTTCTATTTAAAACACTGCTGCCATGAAACAAATTTCTTTTCTGTTTTTAGAATGAGTCTAATTTAATAAAGTGTTAAATGTTTCCTCTTTGTCATAATTTAAGTCCTTCTGGAAACTTGGACAACTTCTTTTGGAATTCTTATAAGTTTATACATGCATGCATTCATGAATACATGCATATATGAATATGTTACATCCAGCAGGGCTCAAGAAAAAGCCTTATCAAGTTATAAACTGTATGTAGTCGAAGGTGAAGGTAAAGGGTTATAGAGGACCAGTAGATCAGATGCCTTGTGACTCAGCTCTTTTTTCATATGCTTTTGTGATATGATGCTTAAGTGCATCATTGCAAAATCGGCACTAAGTCTGTTTGATCACAACCGGATTTGTAAAAAATATACATGTGCATGTCCAGTTCTTAAATGCAATTGAGTGATGAAGTGTTAAAAATCAGAAAGCAGCCCACCTACGTATCTTTCCATTGCCTTGAACAGGCTGTGTGCTGCATAATGTGCTGCAATTTGGGACCCAAATTTCCCGCGCAGTCCTACGGATGCTGCATGTGAAGCCTCGACACCTTTGATTCATGAAGAAGATAGTCGCAGTTCATTCAACTACTCTTTGGGGTAGTAATGGATTCTTCTTTAGCCAGCAAATGACCCAGCACCACAGAAAGCCACTTAAAAGTGGTATTAAGAGGAAAAATGATTTATCAGCGACATCTCCTGAGTCCAAAAGGAAAATCTGATAGAAGATGGGCTGCCAGCTGATTATATATCAGATATGTATTACACTCATGGAGGCAGCTTCAACTGTATCTGGAACTGAAAACAAATGCTGATGTGGCTCATTTCCTAGTGACCAAATGAAAACATTATAAGTTGTGCTTAGAGCTTGATATGAAAATGACATAAAACCAGTGAAGAGTCGGAGAGACTACTACTGTAATTTACTAGTAGCTACTACTGTCTTTTAACAGACGCTTTTATCCAAAGCGACTTACATTTGAGAGACCCAATTTGCAGCACTGTTACCTGTAATCAGTAGCTGCTGCATAGCACTGAATGTTCACAAACAACCCATTGTTAGTTACTAACTTCATTGCTCCACATGGTGCTTGCTTTCATAAAATATGTGTGGTGGTCTTGCAGTAAAACCGTCATCTAGAAAACAGCGTTACAGCTTCACCGGTGCAAAGCTGGGAATATGGGCAGTCTGTAAAGAGGTTGTGTGCGTTGCTGCGATGGCTTGGCTGATGGCTACAGTTACCCACCGCACCCCTGGAGTCACTCATGAGTTTCATAGTTTCATTCTTTGTCCTGCCCCTAGTTCCTTTAAAGGTTGTCCCAGACCACCTAGTGTGGAGGGCGAGTGGACTGTTTAGCATTCAAATATTGAGTCTGCATCGATGCACAACGGCTAAACAGAGGAAACAGTCTAAGATGCAAGTTCTGCATGTGTGTTTGTCTCACAGAAAATCACAAAGTGAAGGAAGATTAAATGAAAGTAGCAAATCTTCCATAATGCTGATCTTTGATTTAATGTTAACACAAGTATCAGCAATTATTTATTAATTTAACTGGAAATTTCTGACAGTGATGAAGTGAAAAGACATGTGGAGTCACTTAAAAGTACTTAAAGTATAATGTAGCTCCTGCTTGGTGAATGTATGATGTTTCAGGGACAGCAGGGGGTAAAGGAGGCTGTTGTTGCACATTTCAACTTGTGCACAACCCTACACGGGCGTCATTGTGTTGCCATGGCGATGCATTCTTTTCCTTTTCCAGTGGAAGGAAGAGAGCTCTTTTTTCCTGCCCATTGTTTTAGCCCTCCCCCTCAAATTAAAGTGCTTCCTAGCAGCTGCGATTGTGACTTCATTAGTGGCACTCGGTAGTGAATGGGTGGTTTGGGATTGAGCAATTGGCTCTCATGACTTCCACTCCCTCTGCTATGCAGATGATGCTTCACTTTTCCTTTCTTTTCCACTGGACGATATAACTATCTTGATGTGAAAATCAGCATGCTTGCATGGATGAAGGATCACCAACCTTCAGCTAAATCTAAGACGGAGCTTACTGTCAGTTCAGTCAGTCGTCCTTACCTTCACAGATAAGCATGCAACTCATTCTATTAAACTTGTGCCTAAATCTTCTGCTGGGAATCTTGGTGTCATGGTAGACAACCGCCTGTCAACGTTGCCTGGGTTGCCTGGTCTTGCTGATTTGCTCTCTACAATATCTGGAGGATCAGACCTTACCTGACAGAATAGACTGTAATGTACTTGTATAGTGCTTTTCTAGTTACACGGCCACTCAAAAGGCTTTAACACTATAGCTTATATTCATTCATAAACAGTTGCTGTGGGTGTCTGTGTGAATATGTTATGTACTGTATGTTGGGTAAACACTCTGGGGGGATATGATGGGTAACGTAAAGCGTATTGAGTTGCATTTTTATGTATGAAAACGTGGTATATTAATAAAGCTGACTGATTGATTGATCCACCAATTCACACACATATTCATACAGTATTTATACATACATACATACATACTAAGGATGGGCGATATGGACTAAAAAAATTATCACGATAAGTTCTGGTTTTGATCATGGTAATCATAAGTTAAAATAAAAAAAAAGAAAACAAATTCCCTCTGTTGTACTATGAATCTATTGCCACATTCAGTTTTGAGAGTCCAAAAACAACACTAAAACTATGTACTGTAAAACTTAAGTTACTGAGTAAACTGAGTTAAAACCAAACAAGTTCCAGATAACTGTGCTGGAGTCTCTTTTGGGAACAATCTCCTACTCCACCCCCTGTCATGTTTGTTGTTTGCTACACAAACTCTGCTAAAATACACTACACTTGTCTTCCTGAGTTTTACAGATGGATGCTGAGGAAATCCTGCATTCATTTACATAGATAAGGCAGGGTTCAGCCTCAATATAGCAAGAAGGAGGGACAGAAATATAATTGCCCAGAGGGCTATAATTAATGTCCTCTGACAATGTGGGGGTATTTCACAGAATGGGATCCATACCCTCTTGCCTCTATGGGCCCTTACAACACAGATTACATTCTCACATTTTTGGACCGATGTCACGATCTTGATGCAGTGATTTTACCAAATGTGCCAGATAAAACACAATGTCTTCTGGGATACTGTGCCAATCCATTGATTGACTGATTTTGGTTATATGAAGAGAAATAAATCATATTTGCAATAGTCTGTATCATTGATCTAATGTGTTCGGTGAATTTACCATGTTGTCTATTTGGACTTTCCCTGTGTACTTCACTAGTAGTCTAATCTCTGAGAAACAGAATTACTAAAATGGTTTTAAGTTAAACAAATCAGTGTGTAATGAGTTCAAACAGAATTAAGCTTTATAGCATGTGTGTTTCATATTGTTGCATAATATTGTTTTCATAAATGTATATATAGTTTTTACAAAAGTGTTACATTTTGCAGAGGATCTGAGGTGATCTGCATGGAAACCATGTCATATCTACTTTTTAAGTATTTAAGAGCTACACATGAAGTCAGATAATCAAGATTTACACATTGGATCTACAAATTTATGAATGTTAATATGACTTCAGTATTCATGTGATTTAGCACCAACTAAGCTATGGCTACACGATACACTTGAATTTAAACTGGAAGCTAGGCTGGTACTTGACTTTTAGGTAAGCTATGACATTAAAAAGTGTACAAATATTGCCTTTAACCAGGATTATTTTGTATAGCAAGATATAAGAATAAATAGAAATTAAAATATTTCTGACCTTTTTGTAAAAAGTAATCACAGCAGTCTATATGAGTGTGTGCTAGAGAGATGAACACAATCATTTCCTTCTTCTGACCCCCTGATAAAGTCTTGCCCACCCTCTGGCCACTCCATTAAAAAAAAGCTTTCTCCGCCACTGCACATCTGGGTCTGAGATACAGCTGTGTTCTTGTGCTGATGAGAGTGATTTCCCAATCACTCTATGATGAGGTGGAAAACAAATAAAAAAATACACAGAAATATTTCAGTATCTGAATCTCATCATTTATCTTTTAGGTACATGTGGGCTCTTCCCATGAAGAGCTCAAAATTATCATATTTCATTCTGTTTTCAGAGAGGTAGTGATTGAAAATTTGATTCGGAAACGGCCCCAATCAACCCTTGTTTTCCTCTTATAGTATCATCTGTCTCTAATTCAAGTCTTTCACTTCCTCTCATCTTTTGCTCCTCTTCCTGCTGTGTATCAGCTGCCAGAGGGCAGAGGAAGACAGTCAAGACTGCAGTCTGAGGTTGGAGCAGATACAGATTGATGAAGAGAGACGGGGTGTGGAATGCAAGAGCATTAATTTAAAATGACAAAGTTCTTGCTTTGTGTGTGCGTGTGTGTGTGTGTGTGTGTGTGTGTGTGTGTGTGTGTGTGTGTGATTGTATTTGGTAAAAACAGGTTGATCACATAATTTTATAACTTCCTTGCATTGCAACAATACTGATGTCAGTATTTTAACTGACTTTACTATTTACTTGATATTAGTTGCTTTGTGAGTCTATTTCAAGATTAATGATGGATTTTTTTTTTAAATACAGATGGAAATATAACAGTGATATGAAATACAGCTAAGTGTAAAGTAAGGACATCTGGTGCTTTCAGACCCACACAATCACACTAAATGGACACACTCCTTCACATCGTCTTGGATCTCTGGGGAAAAATAGTCCAATTCAGCCCACACATGTGCTCTTATACACCCAAAATCTGTGTGAAAATTAACACACACTGATGCAGTGTGCTATACAACTTGTATTAATAGCACCAACAGCAGAGTGAAACCTATCACCATGCTAATTTCTGGCTCTTATATATACAGTATATAGCAAATGATAGTTTTTAGTTCTGCCACAACAGTTGCCATGTAAACACAGCAACAGGCCATCTGGAGAACAGGCTTCCATTTGGATTTACATTTGTGGCTCATCGAGGCTTATCTTGGCCACTTGAGCCCAACTGCATCATTACCCATGCAACAAAACCACAATGATTATTTCTAAGTTTCAGTCTGTACTATCTGGGATCCAAAATGTATTAGTTAAAGATCCATAGCTAGCATAGAGTATATTATTACACTTGACTAATGACACTTACGTAGAATATTCTGCTGAGGGATGGGTAATGGACATAATGGAATATACATAAAGCGTTAATGTGGGGACACGGCGGCAGATTTAGTGGCAATCATTTAAACTGAAAGCAGCAAGAATCCCTGCACATTAAACAGATCCTCCACTGCGATGCACCCAAAACAATTTCTCGCCTGAGTAAGCATACATCCTTGTTCTGCAATCTGATTAAGCTTACTCTCGATCAGGGAAGAGACAAAACAGGGTATCTGACTGCTCACAATACACTCCCCTTGCTGCACTCTTTCTCTTTCAAACTATTTAATCATATTCAGTTTAATAACAGTCATCTGTAACTGTAATTGCAAGATTGATCTCTACAAGCAGGGGGTTAAAAACATTCATTTGTTAGATTATGTTTGTTCTATAAAACCGCCTCTCAAAGATGCAGGGATATTTCCGTTGCCATTTGTGGTGTCAAAATATGAATAAGACAACTTTACAAAATGGCATATGCTGAAATATTCCAATGTGTTTGCACGCTTCTGAGTGTGCATTAGCATAATGCAAAACAGGTACACATGTTCACTGGTATACACAAAATGCCCCACACGTGTGACCTGATACTGACTCTTTAGAAAGTGATTCAGCACCACAGTAGAACCAAAAGACGTTACTGAAATCTTAAATAAGGGTGACTAATTCTTAAGGATGCTCACAATCAAATGTGTGTCATCTTTTCCAATTCTGGGAGGGACAGAGTAAAGTTTCAAGTTTTATGTGGTATTAGAACTAAAAAACTCAAACATGTTGTTTATAATAAGTATATAATGAAAACTATTTCATACAAAATATAGATAACCAATCATAAGGACTTATTTTACAGTCTTAGGTAGCTACTGTATATTAATATTGCTGAGTATGACATTGCTTAGAGGTCATGAGTTGAAACTTTTACCTCACAGCTCCTTTAATTTAATGTGTAAGGGGATGGATTTTATTTCCATTTTATAAGGAAAACCTTTATGACGTGGACCACGTTAAGGTTTGGTCAACAGATATCAGTATCCCCGCCACTTACAAGTAGATGTCACTTCCAGTATATTTCACTCCCTCAAGAGTTGCTTTTCATTAACAGATGTTGTTATGAAAAGCTTAGATGCACATAGTTTAACGACTGCATTCACTTCAGTTTCTTTAGTTTCAGGGTCCAGATATCTGCCACACTGGCCCTTTTATTCACACTGTCATGGCTCAGTGGAATGCTTGAATAGAACTGAGCCCTTGTTAATTATCGGTAACACCTGTGCCTTTCTTCTGGTGACAAGTTAAAATGTCTTCTGGAAAAATTACAGACATTTTAACTTGTCACCAAAAGAAAGGCACATTATTATTCGCCTAACTAGAAAAGGTCACTTAAGCTAATCAGTTTTTGGAATCTAGGTTTGAACTGAAAGATGATTTTATTATTTAAAGTATGAATCTTCCTGAAATATAATTTACCCAAATATCCAAATAAGCATCTCTTGTTTATTTGTCCATATTAAATAAAAATGCAATAAATGTATTAACTTTTTAGCTAAAAGATTGATTTCTCTTTGGTCTAAAATTTTTAAAAAATGTGAAGAACAAACATTACAGCAACAGACAAAGTTGCCATCTTTTGAGTTCATTTCTTTTTTGTATTCCCATCGACTGAGTCAACAAAAAGACTTGAAGAAATTTGTTGCAAACACATGCAGATAAAGAGAGAGATTAACTTCATTGATTATATCTTTGTTGCAACAATACTTGTGATCCTGTTGGAAAACCTGCTTGTTGAGTATGTGGGTTGTGCCCATGAAAAACTTCAAACAGCTTATTCTGCAATTGTTTCTTGTTTGCTGTCATTTATTTGATTGAATCATTGATGTCTGATGAAGCTAGGCACATAAACAATTTAACAATTTATTCATTTCACAGTCAGAGATGCATGTGAATCATATACAGCCGCAACAGGCCTGGCACCTGCTCCTCAAGCTGGCCATCAGCCTGGTCACACACTGCCGTGGAATGGCATCCCATTCTTCAACCAGTATTTGGTTGAAGAACAGGGTGGTTATGTTGATCACACTGGTACAAACAGCACACCAAAGTTGATCTCACAAGGGTTCAATGTGGTTGAGTTCAAGATGGACAAATTCTGGAGGACTGACTTTTGAGGTCAAAAGATTATGGATTATGCCTTAATGACTAATTATTCCTTTGATTTCACCATTTCTGAAACATTGGAAAAAAAAAATTCTACTTTTATTTATCTATTTATAAAGCTTGTGAGTAATACAGTAATACAGTTAAGTATATTGTATAAATGGGTTGTGTAACATGAATGGTTTATTGTTTATTGAAAAGGATTAGCTGATGCCAAAATGAGAGTGAGTCTACCTGAGGTCCAGAAATCAAAATAAATGAGTAAAATCAAAATAGTTGACAGGGTTGATGTCACTACCAATAGAAATGCTATGTACTTGTTTCAGTTTGTTTCCCTTCCCTTTTTGTGTTAGACATGTACATTGAATGCAAAGTAGTTAAACTAAATAGTCAAAATCAATCTAATTCACAGGACTAAACGCACAGGATTTAGTCATTTCTTAGATGATTTCTGCATGATTCCTGTTCCTTAAATGATTGTCTTTCACTTTCATGTGATTTTTCTTTGTTGGGATCTGATGGGAATCAGCACCTCCAAATCAGAGACCATGGTCCTCAGCCGGAAGAAGGTGGTTTGTCCCCTAAAGGTCGGCGGTAGGGACCTGCCCCAGGTGGAGGAGTTCAAGTATCTTGGGGTCTTGTTCACGAGTGAGGGAAGGATGGAGCGGGAGATCGACAGGTGGATCGGTGCGGCGTCTGCAGTGATGCGGGCTCTGCATCAACCCGTCGTGGTGATCTACGTAGGTGGCTCGGGCATCTGGTCAGGATGCCCCCTGGACGCCTCCCTCGGGAGGTGTTCCGGGCATGTGCCACCGGGAGGAGACCTCGGGGTAGGCCCAGGACACGCTGGAGGGATTATATCTCTCAGCTGGCCTGGGAGCGTCTTGGGATCCCTCCGGATGAGCTGGTGATGTGGCTGGGGAGAGGGAAGTCTGGGCTTCCCTGAGGCTGCTGCCCCCGTGACCCGACCCCGGATAAGCGGTAGATAATGGATGGATGTTTGGGTTCGCTGCTGTAATTCTACTATCCTCCGTCAACACTGTAGAAGGCAACCACCTCAATCATTTGGAGACTCTGACATTTATGAAAGTGATGCTGTGTGCTAAGCTAGCAGCGAATGAGGATGGCCCAGTCACATGTTAATGTTGGTCAGTCAGAAACCAGGAGCTGCTGGAGCTGTGCTACACTTTTAATAAAGATTTCATTTTGGTCTCTGACAGTTTAGCTGTGACTGATGAGCAAAATGTTCATACACCGGTAAAGCCAGACGTCGTCATTATAAGCATTTCATCAGGATCATTTAACGTAAATACCAACAGAGGGTCAGTTTGCTAGCTGTAGTCCACAACAACTCCAGGTTCGGTATATTTAAAGTCTACAGCTTCTCTTTGAGCTACATGAGTTTGTCACAAACACAAATTTGTTTAAAGATTCAGTTTTATGTCTGAGGAGAAAAAGAAAAAAAAAGTCTAGTATGTGGAACTACATCATGGATCTAGATGTGCAGACAAAATTATGTTTCAATCACTGTTTACTTTGAAACGTAACTGCTTTTAATGTCTTCATCTCATGAAATAAACCAAGTTTGAAATTAGACGTTGCAGGCTCCAACGCCTCCCAACCTTCGGTAAGGGACATTTTCAGGTCTTCATTAGCTCACTTGATGGAAAGAATTCATGCATATATTTTGTATCTAGTTTTCTATTTAAATTTTAACCATATTTTGGGACATATTTGTATAAACATGTAGTTACAACATTAAGGTTCCTAATGTAGCACCTAAAAGAAAATCTTTATTTTACTTGGTCCATGTTCTACATCTACTTGCATAGTTTCACTGTGAATCCGAACGCCGGTTCAGTTGCACAGTTACCACTGTGACCCACAGGGGGCAGAACAACCAGTTTTGTGGGTCAGAACTGCCACAGTTACACAGCGAGAGTCCTGAAAAAAGACTGCCATCTTCATCGGACTGATCCAGACTGTCGTCTACAATTTGAACCACGTCTGAGTGGATGGTTCAAACATAGCAGATGCAGTTTGATCAAACTGAGCCGATGCAGATCAGGACATAAGTTCTACGGTTGCGTTCAGTGTGAAAACAATTTCTGGGGATAACAACACCCAAACCTAAAAATAACTCTGAAAGTGTGCAGCAACTGAAAAGGGGATTAAGTGGACTTGAATTTCAGCGTGAAGCAGGAGAGTCCTGCAACTTACACCCTCACCACCTCTTCAGTCTCCCAATGTGGGCGATTGTTTGAGGTCATATTTAGTGCTGCTAACCAACAGAAAATCACTTTCCACCAACTCAGAACTGAAAGCCTTTATCACAATGGAGTTGCATCTGTGCACCAAATCCTCAGGAATAAACTTATGAAACATTAACAACATCCAGGGGACAAGGCTATTTGCTGGAGCTTGGACGGATAGGAGTGGATCTGCTTCAGAGATCTAAAGACAAACTCTATCCAGATGTTAGAGCCAAAAAAAAAAGAGCCAGTCGGTGCATCCTTGAAACCTCTACATGCTTCACATAAAACCATCAGACTATTCTGTTTGTTAACAGCAGCCATCGTAGACTTCTGCTCTCCTCCCATTCCTTCTCTGAGAACCTACGGCAGCACCGTCTTTGTGGTCACTGGGTGATGAATTGCAACGTGGAAATAATGCTGCATATTTTGGTTCCTATCACACACTCTTGATTAAGAGTTTCAAAGCTTGTTAACGTTCGTGCCTCTGCATGAGGTCAACATGATTCTCAGATTCCCTCGTAGAAAAAACAATAAAGCTTCATGTCGGGGATTCGTCTCTCACTAGAATCGTGTGCCTTTAGAGGACCAGGCTGGTGTGGATGCAGCTTTACTTTTTAGAAACTGCTACCACTCACCAGGTGATGTCTGAAAGTATTCACTTATAGCTTCACTTTTCTATCTTCACTTTCACTTTCAAAAACACCAAAGACAGCTTCATGGTTTGGATGCAGGTGGTTTGAACTTATGGGTTTGCATGTTCATAGCTAAACTTACAGAAGTGAGGAATTTCTTAGACTGTAATCTCACAGATGCTGAGAAAATCTGAGTTTGTTAGATGACAGAAGTATCGCCGTGTGGTGGAGCATTTCAGCTCCAACACAGTTCACATTGCATCGGTGAAAATATTTAGAAACAATAAGTTGAAACTACTACAAACACATGACAAAACACGCTCAGAGTCACCGGGAATGCCTTTTTACGGACTGGCCTCAAAGATGAGAAGAATCAGCTTTTTCTTACTGAGAGAAATCCTGCTGCCAGGCGGGGTCATAATGCAACATCTGCCAGGAAGGACCAGCTTTCCTCCCCCACACCACAACCCTCCGGTCCAGCTCTGGATTAGAGATGGCCTTAACCCCCCCATCAGTATGCCACTCTGCATGGATTAACTCCTACAGAAGCTGCACTGCTGTCACACATTAACCTGCATCACTGGTCTCTTGTGCAGAGGACACTTGTGAAAACCGTCCAGTAAGGACTGGCAGGTTTTGCTCCGAAAACAGAATGGATTCTGTTCCTGTGACGGAAACGTGTTTTTCAGGTCCGCCGTGCTGGATTTATCAGAAAGATCTTTATGTTTCTAGAAGAAAAAGCATTCAGGGAGCTGCAGCAACTGGTGCCGACTGCTCTGTTATCTGTCTTTGTGGAGATGTTCTCTGGAAGTGGAAACGGTTTTACGGGATGGACTGCTGGAATCTCGCTCCATCTCCAAAAGCAGCGCCGCTCGTTAATGATTTCCATAATTATTCAGTCACTCAGTCCGGATAGATTAAAGGAATGACATTAAGCAGGAGCTTTCTGAAAGGAGCCTCTGCTGTGTTTCAGGCACCAACACACATCTTTATGCTGTGGAAACTCCCACAGAACTAGCCCAGACGGGCGGCACCGTCACACAACTGGAACTTGCCTGTCACAGTCTGCACTATATGTTGATAAGCTTGCAGATGCACAACACCAAGCACAAAAACTGCCACTAATATGAAGCTTCACCAAGAAGCCATGAATCAGCAAGCGATGGGCAGCGCAGGCCACGCAGATCGCAGACATGGGCAGTTTGAAGAGTGCGTTCGCATCATGGATGAGCGCATCATGCGAGGCTTTGTTCCAATAAAATCACACGCATCATTCTTTCAGTTGGAGAGCTGAGCAGCAGCAGGAGGAAGGGGGGAGGAGGAGGGGGAGGGGGGAGGCTGTAGTCTTTGCAGCAGCATCAACAGTTGGCTGTTTTTCAACTGAGAGGGAAAGAGTTAGCTGCAGCAGAGACGCACAACAGGCGTGCACGCCGAGCAGGCGATGGGAGACAGAGAGATGAGGGGCTGAGGGGAGAGCAGAGAAGAAAAGGTGACAGATAAAGCCACGAGGCTGGAGGGATGCCTGGCAACCGGCGCAGAAATGGAGACGCGGTAATAAAAGAAAAACACACAAACTGGGGGGAAATTATCACTCACTGGAGTCATCGGAGTCGTATCCCTCCACGTCGGGCTCCTCGTCCCTCCTGACGGAGGCGGCGGCTCCGGCACACGCCCGCTCCGGGCTGTCCTCATTGGGGCGCTCACTTTCGGCACCGGCGTTGGCGGAGGCGGCGGAGAGGGCAGAGCGCAGGGGCCCGGCGTGGCCCGCCTGGTGGGGCGCAGCAGGTGGGAGGCCCCGAGGGTAGCGGGGGAAGTAGTCGGAGATCTGCTTGATGGGCTGGATGGGGCCAGGGCACACGTCAATGGCCATGTGCTCCTGGATGCTGATGGTGGGTTTCTCGCTTTTGCGTTGTGTCATGCATGCGGTCCAGCCCGGAGCCCACTCCCAAAACCAGAGAAACTGAAAAAAAGAAAAAAAAAGAAATGGAAACCGACCCACCGGCGGGTCCTCCTCCTGTTGCTTCTCTGAAGGGGAGGCTGGTCGTCCTGGGTGGGGGCAGGCGAGCGCACAGGTCCAGGTGAGCTGTGGACGTCACCACGCTGGTCTACATGGAGTTCCCCGCTGCTGCTTCGTCTCCTCACACCCTGAGCATGCTGTCAGCCAGCCTCACACGCCACTACCTGCTCTCTGCTCTCCTGCAGCCCTCACTGCCCACGTCTGCGCCGCCTATCTGAGAGAGGGAGCAGAGAGACTGGTGTGCGAGCGAGGGAGAGGGAAGGGATTAGAGGGGAAGGAGGGAGGGATCAGCTGATGTCACTGCTTAGCAACCAAGCAGTAAACAGGAACCGTCGGTCGAGGCGCTTAATTATGATATTAACCCCATCCATCTGTCAGCGAGGGACGATCCAGAGCCATGCCGGGCGCACGCATGTGGGAATGTGTGTGTGTTCCTCTCGCTTCTTCACAACTTGGAGGAAAAAAAAAGAAAAACGGAATTGATGCTTTGTGATTCACTTCCAGGATGTTTGTTTAGACTGGCTGACTGCTCCTCAGCGGGATAAAGATCCAAATGGAAAACATTGATTTCAGATGTGTTGTTTTGGGGGATTTCCAGTCGGCTTGCAGGTGAAAGGATGCTCGTCTCTTTAATGTTAACACAACCTGACACGCCGCCCCTCCTGATGTTAATAAATACATAACATCAAGTAAGTTCTCATTGTGTAAACCTACGTCTGCTTCCCAAAGCACCAATTACGCGTCCTGATGTTATCACACTTTTCCTAATTGTTCACCATCTGTTAGCATTCTGCACATGGCAGTGGGAGCCGTACAGTTTGCTTAATGTCGCAGCTTTGTGGCTAGATCTGGCTCGCACAGACACCATGATGCAGAGGCTACGCTCCATCAGACTGCTGTAAAATTACACCTGTCCACTCACACACACACACACACACACACACACAGCCAAGCAATTAGCTCGCCCGTCTGACTACAAAAGGTCTGGGTGTAATTAAGTCATTTACTTTTAACGGGAAGCTGCCAGAAAGCAGAATGTAGCCAGAGTGCCGATCAGAACATGACATTTCTGACATTCTCTCCTGAAATAGGAGCAAATGCAGAGATTTTCACGTAACTCATTGTGTAACAGAAAATCTGAGTCCCTTCCTGGCAGATTTACCAGGAGCTCTGACCTCTGCCTTTACCCATTCACAAACACACCGACCTGCCTGCAGACAACAGGTGGAGCAGCGCCCTCTTGTGCTGGATGTTTGCAACACTTTTATTTTCATTTAAAAGACTTCACAAAAAACATAAATCTCTCTTTATTTTCAAATTTTGCTAAGTAATTAGTCACAAAACAAGCCTCTTAATTCTGATAAACAGGATCAAGTCCAGAGAATTACTTTGTTATATCAGGGAAGAATGAAACACAACACCAAAATCTGAATAAAAAAGAGTTGGGATGTAAGATTTATGAGGGGAAAAGGGTCCTTATTACATTTAATTTGATTTAGAACTTCATTTGTTCCTGTAAGCTTAATTTCTTTTGTTAACAGCTGTCTACTTCTGCATGTCTGGTCTGCAGCGCCATGTAGAAGAGATGGGAGAATAAAGCTTTTTCTCATTCTGACCTGCTTCTCGGGACAGACATGTACTGCAGAGACCTGTTTGCATGTTTTCACAGCTTTAATTAACCTGTTAACCTCATCAGTCCTGAGAAGTGCTGAAAAAAGCTGCAAACATAATCACCTGCTATAGGAAAAAAAGAAAAGATTTATTTCAACTCTAGTTCAAATAAACTAAAATGGTTCATCTTTAAAGTTGGAACAAGAACAGAGTTAAAAATTATTCATGTTAATAAGTTAAAAATATTCAAAACAAACAGCATTGAAGCGTTTTTTTTCACTTAACTTACGTTAAACTCCATCGTATCAAAACTCCATCTCATGTTAAATACAAGTAAAACTAAATGTTTGATTTAACGCTGGATTTACTTCATAAAAACCTGTCTGGATGTGTCCGAGATTCATTTTGTTTACAAGCACAAACACCTTGGTATCGGCTTGATAGATCTCTCTCTGATGTGTACATACATTTCCAAAACTAAATAAAAATTTGTTTTTTTTCTAACATAACAAATCATCTTTCATTCTGTAAATTACTTGCTGGAAAAAATGTCCTGTTTGACTACAGTGACGTTCTGCAGAACTGAGTGTCCCAATGAAACTGGACCTTATTTAGCACGCTGTCATGGGCTGGTATCAGCGCTCCCTTCAGCACGCATCGCTGCCATTTGTACTCGTCTCAACTAGAGATGTTCCAATACCATTTTTTTTCCTCCCAATACTGATTCAAATACTTGTATTATCGGCCGATATCAAGTACAGATACCACTATATTATAAAAACAAATGTCATATTACACCTGCATGACTGTGATATTATTAGCATCGTGATGAGGCCTGGCTCAGGTTAAACTTTGTAAAACATGAATGATTACAGCAAACTGAAGCCATTTATCTTCAGATGCATCTTGCTGGTGGGAGAATCCAGTGTGAAATATCGCCACACCGCTGATATCATTACCATCGGCTGCTCAGTGCAGTTTTAAGATCAACGGAGAAGAACTGTGTCAGAGCTAATAGAGTTAATCAGTAAACAGATACTTATTTTTATAAATTATGTGGTATCTAATTGGTCCCTGAACTCCAGTACTCGCCGATACCAATACCAGAATTTGGGGCAGTATTGCAGGCATTTCCAATACTGGTATCAATATCGGACCAACTTCAGTCTCACTGCCCATCGCTGCCCTCTCAGTGTCTGATCCACTGGCATCAGTTTATTTATGAGACCTTCATCAGTAAAACCTCCATCTTTACTATTAATTTGTTTATCCCAAAAGCCGGTTGGCCTGTGGCCTTCTACTGACTGCAACTATTTACAACAACATCTAAGACTCAGCTCTTTCATTCCGTTCTCCTCTTGCACAAACTCCTTGCTAAACTTGGTCTGGAGCTGACAGAAAGGATGGTGAGTGTGTAGAGATCAGTATAACACAGGGATTGTTCCCTCCGTCCAGCAACATAAAACGCTTAGGGCCGCAAGTGTTAGACTTTAAAACAGGCGACTTGTAATTCTGCATAAATAGCTGTGAAAGGAAATCTGTTTTTCTTAAACAACCACAATTTTATATTTTAGTTGGTTTTAAATCCACTTACCACTACTCAACCTCCATACCCCATCTTGAATATTCTTGGTATGGATATTCGTGGACTTTTATGGATGACAACACATTTCTCTTTTTAGCCAAACAAGTTAGAAAAAAAGCTGATTCACAAAATTTGATGTCTTCTGATGAAAGATAAATGCTGTAAAAAAAAATACACTTTGAGGCACATCCTTTCTACCCCTCATGGTTCTTACCTCAGATTGTCTAATAATGGGCTTCATGCACAACTCAACTACTTCCTGAACTTAAGCCAGCTGCTTTGTGCCCTGTCTTTCATTACTGTACAAACTGATTAATCCAGGTGTGTCTGACCTGAGTAAATGGCTGCGTTCCATTTAACTGGGAAGTCGGAACTGGAGAATGACGTCACGCCCGAGTTGAGAGTGTTCCAGTTCACAACTCAGAAAAATAATAAGGCAGCTTTCAGATCAAATGCATTTCTCAGGCTAATTGCTGTTTTAAACCAACAAAGCGACTAAAACCGACATGTAAACGTCGTTTCTAAGCAGCATCAGCCTTTTTACTACATCCACAGAAATGAAACGACAAAGTGCGTTGAGAAGAGCTGCACTGCTGTTTTCCTGGTTTGGATCTCATTACAGCTGACAGCGGCGTCGTAGTTCATGAAATAAGTGAATTACACTACAGCAGCATCTCGCTACATTTATCTCCAACAACACTACATGTACGGCTGATTTAATGCAACAAAAACTGGTCAGAAGTGATATTATTGGGGATTCTGCAATGTAAATAATGGGCGCAGCCATCTTGAAATGCGAAGTCTGTGCTGGTGAGGCTGGTCTGACTTCCGAGTCGGAAATCCAAGTTCAGGAGGCCGTTTCATTTGAAACTTCCCACTCGGGAAGTCGGAAAATCCGAGTTCAGAGTTCAAATAGAATGCAGCAAAAGACGTGTAGACCTTAAAGAAATGGCTCATTGGAGTCTAATGAGAGAGCAGCCTCGATGCAGAACCTACTCTGTGTTTGCCTCAGATTAGACTTCTAAGTTCACTCTTTGCCTGGCGGACAAACAGACGAAAAATGTGATGAACTTTTCCACAACAGCAGTAAGTCCTGATGAGCTGCAGAACGTTGCATTTAATGTCTTGGTCTAAACGCAGCTGGTTGAAGCTAATCGGCAACAGACCAAAGCTAACATGACTCCCCAAATATTTTGACACAAGTGATGCAGGTTTTTATATCAAAGTAGTGACAGAACGATTAGTAACTGGCAGGTTAAGTTTTATGGTTTCCATAAGCTGCAGGCTGAAGTTTTCATAACCAGGAAAAAAATGGCTGCAAATATAACTAGAAGCACTCAGTCAGATTCCTCCACCCCATCCTTCAATGGGGGAAATCCTTTGCAAATTCAATCCCAATTAAGAATACTGCTAAGCCGGCGGCGGCTACATCAACTCCCAAAAGCCCCCCACTGATCTGAACACTGATAGGCCTGCACAGGTAACTGAGATGGAGACTATACTAACGTTACTGAGGCGGTCATTCTGCTGTCATGCCCGGCGACTCATTGGATCTTCCATTGTCCCTGATGCTTGTTAGCATGGTAGAGGCTAAAAAACTAATGTACCTAGGCTGGTCACCCACTGGATTAATATGATGATAAATATCAAAGCTGATCCGTGTAATGCCCTGGTTAATATGATAACGCTAGTTGAATTAGCTGAGGTCACGATTGGATTTGATTAGATTCTCGATTTTCTCTTTTTCTTACAGCACAGAGGCCTATGCCATTTGTAAAGTAGTAGTCTACGATCATGGTTTTAGTAATGAAATTTTGCATGGTAAATCTTATTTCTAAAGATGGGCTACATATATAAGTAATTTAATTTAATTTGTGTTTAATGTATTACA
>JAVQJG010113578.1:0-11525 GCA_036024015.1 Craterocephalus amniculus | reverse complement strand
GGGCCGCCCCGGTGCCGAACAGCCTCAGTAAAACACCAGTCACGTCTACAAAAGTGAAATAAAATTCATATTCTTACCTGCTATCCGCCCGCACCAGAAAAAATATAATCCGTGGAATATTTACCCGCAAATCGCAGGTAAAACGGCCGCTGCAGCACAGACTCTGCTGCTACCAGCATAGCAACATACAGTAGCATCAACAAGCTAGCAGAGGCTTAGAAATATATTCAGGGATCAGAATAGAAAAGAGACAGGCAGAGAAGACGTCTGTGTGCTGTGGGGGTGTAAAGGGGGTGGGAGGGGATGTATGAACTTTACGACAGTAAGCTGTCAAATGAAACCAGTAGGGGGAGCTCCAAGCTAGAGTTGCATAGTTCTGCTTTAAGAGATTAAGAACTATTATGACTATGAGAAGCATTTATCATTTTTAAAATTTGCTTTTTTGAAAAAGAATGTCTTTCCGTTTCCTGCCCTTCTTCTCATACTTATGATAAAAATGTTACTAATGCTATCAAATGGTCATTGTCTGCAGAACAGGTGATTGTTGGTTAAAACCAGGAGACAAACAATGATTATCAAAAGTGGGCATCAAAAAGAGCAACTTAGTCAAGCACCATTTAAATTCTGAGGTCTGAAAACCTCTTTTAAATGTGATTAGCAGTTCTCTGGCTCATATTTAAAACATTTCTTTGATATTATGGTGATATTAATTGTCAGTAGACTGTTTACTACGTGAAGGATTACACACAATAAATTCAATGCAAGTGCTCAGAATAGTCCAAACATCATACATGTGTGGTATTTTCTTTTGAGCCTGTGTGGATTTTATACATTCTTTAAACAGTATGATTTGACTTTTGGTGACTGGTTGGCATGTGGATACCTAAGTGGTATTATTGGCATATAGTTTTGATTTACTGTGGCCAAAATCTCAAATATCATAATTTAGAAGAGACTCATCAGGTCCAGTATTGCTGCAGTTAAACTGGAAATTGCATGAAAGCAGCAGGCTGAACAATTGAGTGACTTTTAAACCTTTCCCTCAAGTCTGACCTAAAGAAAACAGCTGCTCTGTTCATTTAATTATGCAGAAACAGCTTGCTAACTGAAGTATTTCCAACACACTTTACTCTGCTGTGTTTGAGGCTGTGGGTATTCAGTTTTTCTGTTTATGTTAGAAAAGTATTTAAAAATTAGATGACATTGTTAAATTCTGCAAAGCTAAGATGAGAGATATACACTGTGCAGCTCTAACTTACCCCTGTGGCATGCTAAAGAAAGTTTCCTGTTATGGCTAGCTTCTCTGATGACTAGTCTAAACCATTCCCTCCAGGAATTTGCTATGTTTTGATTACAAAATCTCAGCGCTTCTTTGCGTTATCTGCTACACAAACATCATTAAACGTACTCCTGTGTGTCTGATTAATAACATGCAGGAGAAATGTGTTGCATTTAAAATCTGACATCAGAGTGAGCCACTGTGTATGACCATTTTCTTAGTGTCCAGGGAGTAGTTTAGATCAACTGGTTGAGTGATTGCCTCACATAGAAACAACGCCTTGTAAGAAATGCCAGCACAGGTTCCAGTCCCAGCTGGTGGCTTGTTGCTTCACATCACCCCACATTTCCTTTCTAACAAAGTTCTCAGAGCCTGAAAATACAATGCTGTGGTTTGAAATGCGGATAGATGAGGAAAATCACCATAATGGGTCTCATATACCAGTTTGTAACTGTCTCTGCCGCTTGGTGCTATATAGGAGGGATACCGGAGATTTCTAGAAGTAATCTCCATTCTCAATGTACTCTGAATAAATGATGGATTCTGGTGGATTTGGTTCAGAGTGGATATGATCCCGAAAGGGGAATAAACTTTTATTTATTCTTCAGGCACAGAGAACAGGTGTCACTGACACTGAAATTAAATACGGCTAATTTTGATGAACTAAACAATATGTACAATTATGCATCAATGTATCTGTGTAGCAGTCACGTTAACATGCAGCTCAACAATGGAAACTGCAAACAAACCCACGTGGGACCCATATTTGCAGCCCAAACTGAACCCTTATGGGCCCACATAGGCATGCAGGGAATCAATCAAAACATTTTTTAAAAATAAACAATTTCAAACTACCAAACTTTACTTGTTTTTTAAAGATCACACTGTATTAATTAATCTTTTTAAGACACCTTAAGATTGTTGAAAATCAAATCATCACTGACCAGGAAACCTGTTAAATGGCAGACAATAAGGTAATGGTAGCCTTATAAAAACAATATTTTGTATTCAAACCATTATCAAGTCTGTTGTTTTATTTTCTGAGCCCAACCAGGAAGTCTAAGTATTTTAGTAAAGAGGTACTGATGGAACATAAGCCTCATTCTCACATCATGGCCCACAATTCAGTCTAAATATTAATCACTTTTAATTTTGCTCTTGAATATTCAAGAGTTAAAATGTTTTCCAGCTGCTCCAGTTTAACAATCCAAGAGGATCATCAGTTAAAGACCTCAGCGCTGGAATATGAAAGAACTGCATGAATGAATTGGACATGAAGAGACTGAGCGCATTTCATTGATAAATACAAATTTCTGCTGAGATTCATGGATATGAAGTACAAGTCTCCTGTTTAAGTAGACTGACTGTGTCTCACTTAACTTACCACTGCTACATCTTTATCAACTTTATGAACTCACGCAGCATGGGTCATGCTTTGACATTGAGCATCAAATAGAAGGCGACTGTAGTTGGCCACAGGTTGAGGAATAGAAAACTTAACTTAAAGGCACTTGGGGCAGTACGAAGATGGACCTTCTGTATTGTCCTTATTTTGATGCATTTAGAAAATTTTCTTGAACACTATAAGCATTTTCATTAAAAAAAAGTTAGATGAGAAAATCATGCCTGATCTTGTACATGTGAAAAGTCATCTGATGGAATTTGATGAATAAGACGCACTTGATCAACTTTGGTTAACTACTGTTATTTGTAAGGAAAAAAACACAACAACAATTCAGCTGCTTCCAATGCAAATACTCCATCCTGTTAGGTCCTAGATAACTAGGAGCAGTCTGTCACTTTGTAAGATAACAAGTAATGTACTGGATATAGAATCATGTTCCAGCATTGCCATCATAATGAGATAGAAGCTGATTTAGATCAAATAGAGATGGCCATTAAATCATTTTTATATCCTCAGTTCATCCCTTCTTTATTTCATCTTCATGTATATTAAACATGTATATCTCAGATACCCAGGAATACATGCTACGCGCTGAACCAGGATGTAATTGTAAGAGCTTTTCAGACAAGGCTCAAGCTCACATCTGAATCTCTGATGATCCTTTGAAATGCAACATTTCCATCTTCATTTCTTAATAGTGATTACGTTTTTGTTTATCATTATTCGAAACAACATGCATGCCAGGTTATACAAAAATTTCAGTTTTGTAATAGCTAAACAGTGCTGTCACTGTTCTCCTCAGACATCATGTATAATTTATCTTAACCTTTTGCAACCCTCAGCGACACCAAGCTGCATTTACTTCATCCACTTTTTTTGTTGCAGCAACATGAAACAAACCAGAGAGCAAGCAATTTTATTGTTCAGTGGTATCTTTAATTGTGATGAGAAAGGATTATGTAGATTTCTGTAAGCCTCCCTGACAAGACATATTTCAAAGTGAATAGGCCATAGAACAGGAATATGTGTCAGTGGTGGAGGCTTAGTGAAACATCTTCTGAATAATAGGGTAATCCTGGAGTCTAGGGATCCCTCATTTACCCTCTTAGCTGAGAGACGATGAGCACTGGTCTCCAATTATAGCCCATGGTGTCTTAAAAGACAAAGGAGAGAGCTCAGATTGTGCCTAAATGTCATAAAGATAATACTTTTATCTTAATTACTCTGTCCAGTAGTAAAGAGCAGCATTAGCAAAAAGAAACAAACAATTTATCTTTATACCAACACAAACATTTAAGAGTGATTCTGTAGCTCAAATTGACAGGCATGATACAATATCAACAATTCCTGATGCTTACTCAATATATTGGTGAACTATTTACCTACAATGGTAATATGTTAGCAGCAGGACAGTATGAGGTTTAGAAATATGAAGTCATGGTAGTATACAGTTCAATGTAGACGGTTTCAAATAACATCCATTTGAAACTTTAGATATGTAAAAGTTGCTCTTGTTTTCGTGATATCTTGAGTTAACTAGAGTGGCACAAAAATGAAAGCATGGCAGTAACAAAACATCATGTCGGAAAACTCAAAGTTTGATTAAAATGTGACAAATAAACCTCTAAAATCTCTCTAAACATTCTGTATGTCCACTCCACAATTACACAGAGGCCTTGCATCCAAAACGATCAACGGCTATTTGATGTCCTGAAGTCAAGAAAATACACTGAATGTCCAAAAGAAAGCCACCACCAAAAAAGTTCACTCTAATATTTCACATGTCTCTAAGTTTTCCTTCTATCCGATTTTGCTATATGTTTAAGTGATCCCAAACACCATCATTCAGGATGCTTTCCCATCCACATTTCTGTCTGGAAGACAACGGTTCTCCAGTTTCCTTCCGATTTTTTTAGCATGTGTTGGGCAGTTTCTAACCCAGTATTAAAAGTTTATGCATCTCCTGAGATGTTTTCTCTTCTTGATAATCCAGGATGTGTCCTTCTATGTAAACAAATGGACTGATCTGTCACTCCCTCTCTCTCTCCCTCTGCTACCTGAGTCTGCTGATGAGCCCTGAAGGAAGGCTTACAGCTATGGCCAATTAGTGATCAAGTGGGATTATAAAGGACTGCTATGCTTACCTGCAGGGAGAGTTGACCTGAGTGAGACCAAGGAAGAGGTGTTTGGGAGACACAAATGGAAAAAAAGGAATAAAACAAGTTTAAAAAACAGACAAGGTGTAAAAAGTAAAACATTCATCAGAGCTCTTTAAAACACAGTGATTAACTTGGGCCCACCACCTCAAAATGGCAGCATGACTGTGCACAACCTGTTTCAGATTTCTGTTTACTGTACCAGTGCATCTCCCAAACAGAGAGAGAAAGATCCGTCCATATTTTTACATTCTCCATGGTGGTTTCAGATATGGAAGTTACTTGCTACATCATTTGGGGTTAAATAACTTGTTAGAGCTGAATTATCATCATTCCAGCTGTTATCCAACAGGAGGCTCCGTCCCTGTTTGCTTAGTTAAATGCAGGTAGCCACTGTTTTTGTTGGCCAGGCAGTGAATGAGGCATAAATCTAAAATAGGTTCAATATTTGCTCCAGAAACTATGGATGAAATAATTAGTCACAGTCTCATATTAGCATTTCCCACAGGGATAATCTGAGACACCAGAAAAAACTGTCAAAAGACAGAGGAAATGTGTCCGGAACAGACCCTCTCACTAAAAACAGCATTTCATACATTTATTTCAAGATGGTTCATATATTGGTGTCAGGCCTTTAAAGATGTTTAGCTCATATTATGTTTGTACATCGTTTCAGTTAAAGAGACAGAACATGGAAGGCAGAGTTTTATTTCTATGAAAAGAGGAGTGGCACCATTTGTTTGTGTTGTGTGTGTGTGTGTGTGTGTGTGTGTCTGTGTGTGTGTTTATGATGATAAATGTGTGAAAAGTGAAGAAGTTCAATTTGTTCTTTAAATATTTGTTTTATGAAGTAAAGCACTTAGTGATGCATCATGTTGCTGTACAAATAAAGTTTTATTTATATTCACCCTTTAAACGCAGATTTAGTACCAGATTCATAAAACCACATCTTTATGCAGCTCTCATAATTATTTTCTTTATGAAAGCACAAGCAGAGAGAGGTTGCCTCAACAATCTTTTCAATCAGTTTTCAGGCACGTGTAATGATTGTCCACTGATTTTGGATAATTTACTGAGTATAATTCTGTTTTTTAATCATAATGATGAGGATCATTTACTTATTAATAGAAGTGGGAGGGGCTTGTTTCTTGAAATGAAAAAAAAGTAGAGTGAATTTGTTGAAATTTATTTGAATGAAATGGGGGGATTAATGAAGCATCTCAGATATTCTCTGAGTGTATCTGGAAATACAGATTTGAATCAACCAAGCCGTCCATGAATCTGTTGGACTGATAAGTGGTGATGTTTGTGATTAAGCAGAGAGAAATCATCAACTCTTACAGCCTGTATGACTTGAGGTTTGCAACTACATCTTAATATTTCCCTGGAACATGATATGAAACAAGCTGTGGGTGGGGTGGATGTGAGGGGGTGGGGGGTGCCTCGCTGGTGCAGCCAGAAAAAAAAAGTAAACTAAATTTAAAGAAAGAAAAAAAAGCTGTGATTTGTGGCTGAATAAAGGATAAACAAAGACTGAGACTAATTACTGCTCGGGGTCGGTATTCCAAATGTCTGTTTAAAGTTTTGGGTGTTGCCAGAAATTTACAGCGGTCACAGTGATTTAATAACCTGAATGGAAGATTTCACAGTGAATCTGCAGAGAAAGGCAACATGAAAAAGTTGTGAGGAATTGATGATGGACTCTTTGAGAGAGAGCGAGATAAAACTGACCATGAAATCTGGAGCGTGGAATTAAATTGACTGGAAGAAGAAGAGGGTGAAAGGTGTGATGCATGATCACAGAGACACTTGTGTCTTTGTGATCACGCCGTCTTAATTTGCACAGCAAAAAAGAGGGAAATCAAACAGTAGGAAATGTGTTTGGTCAAAGGAAAGAAAGTCTTTAGTTTGGTTATTCCATTTTCATTCAGTTTTCATTGTTTCACAGGTTTTTGTAGAGAACGACAAACAATTAATTTCATCCACAAAGATTTACAATATAGAACTATACAATCACCGTTCAGGTCCATCTTCTAGTACCGGGATGAACTGCCTTAGTGCTTGGTGTGATGATCCAACAAGGTGATGGAAACCTTCCTCCGAGGTTCTGCTCCATATCGACATGATAACATCACACAGTTGCTGCATCCATGATGAGAATCTCCTGGAAGTAGCATCAGAAGATGCTCCACTGTGCTCAGAAAGGGATGGACATGGTCAGCAGCAATACTCAGGTAGGCTGTGCTGCTTAAACCAGGCCATGCTGGGACTAAGGGGCCCAAAGTGGGATAGATTAGATTAGATTAGATTAGATTAGATTAGATTAGATTAGATTAGATTAGATTAGATTAGATTAGATTAGATTAGATTAGATTAGATTAGATTAGATTAGTTTAGATATTTAGTTAACAGGAAGTATAACCCAATGAAGTGGACGTTGAATGTAGATATAAAAATAAACAAGTAATTCATGTAAAAAGAAAAAGAATAAGAACAATTGATCTTTGTTAAAAGCTGTTTGGTTTTCACAAACTTGTCAAAGTCAGGTTCACATATTGAATTGAATCTGGTGAAGTATGTTTTTTCTTCTTTTTCCTGTCCTGGCACACTCTTGTCTGTTTGAGTAGAAAAGCCTTTTCACCACAATAATCAGTAATCAGCAGTGATTGAAGGAGTCTGCTGATACTAACCTGACATTTCACTGAAAGTTACTTCAGCTTTTCCCACTTTAACCCTCCTCAGTTCAGACAGCTGTAATATGCATAAACTAAAGTTAAGCCTAGTGACAGCTGAGCGCTCAGCTGTACATCCTGTGTAACAGGTTTCCTTTGATGATTTCCCAACAAGAGTCTCAGAAGTCAAAGCTGTTTATTTTCACTTCTCTTGTGCACACACACACACTAACACACACAAACACACAAGTAAATAATTGAATGAATGATATTTCCATAGTGCTTTGAATGATTACCAGATTCCAGGTGGAAAGATTGGTATGGAGCTGCTGCACTGGCTGGTAGGGGAATTACACACCTCATTTTTCAGCTGAAGGATCGGCGTTCATCTTGGCTTACCCCCCACCTTTTCACTTTTAATTTCCCTTTTGTTCAGAGTTGCTGTTCTATTAAAAAGGAGTATTATTATGAAATGAGAGCCTGATTTAGGGTGAACAGGGGTGAATGGCACGTGTAAAGTACAGTAATTTCACAAGTAACCTGGAGATGCTTTATTCTACATCCTCAGAGCTTTTTAGCAGGAGTGTCATACTCTGTGCCTTTTCTTTTTACCATTTTCAGACATCATTGATAACATTTTAAACTCATGCATTTATATGAGCCCTCTCCATGATTGGTCCTTGAGGGCAGAGAAGGCTTTCGGGTTACAAAAGCCCACGACAGCCTTCTCAAAGCCTGTTTGGTTATCACTAAATGGGAAAGTTAATGTGAAGCAAAGTGAATGGGTTTAATAGAGATTTGGAGATTCCTGCACATCTTCTCGGCTGTTTTCATCCACTTTCTGTTTGACCTTGGTGTGTGATGTATGGTCTCACTGCTGCAGTGACCTAATACTCCACTTAGACTATTGTGTATTCAGTCTGCAGCCTTTTGTTAATAATATGGAGCATAAATAGAAGAAAAGTAGTATGAGACTTTCTCCTTACTTTTGTCCCCATTCAGACCTCTTTGTCTTCGCCATATTCACTCCCTTCCTTCATCAGTCTTTTGTCCTACGTTTCTCTTTGCCCTCTTTGCCTTAGCTATCAGGCTATCCACCATCGAGTTCTTATTCTTCAATAAGTGGAGGTGATCCTGGCCCGCTGGGGGAGACAGGCTGGAAGCTGAGTGAATACAGAAAGGCCTTTTATCTGTTTCTCTCTATATTTCATTTGCTCTCGCTCATGTTTTCATTTCTTGACTCCCTCTCTTTATCTCTCCCCGACTCTCTGCTGCTCTTTGTCTCTGTCTCAGGAGATGGCTCTAAAAGCCACATGCATGCAGAGCGCTGGGTCGCTCTCTTATAGCTGTGTAAGCTAACAAAATTATCAACTTGGCACCAGACTACGTTGCCAGTTTGACTCACCTTCACCTCGCTGCTCTGCAGACTATCCGGGCTCTGGCAGACTGCATAGAGCTGGCCTTGGCTGGACGAAAACACTGATATGGTAGCATAGAGGAAGCCCTGCAGGACAGAGATGTATATGATGCTTTAGTTCACAATACTCACTCTGATATCCCTGAGGTGATTGTCTGACTATAGCTGCATTATTATTATTGGGAATTTACTGTAATATGCCAAAATCTCAGCAACTACCGTTCCCTAGTTGTGGGCCCTAATTAATAACTAGCTGAAATAAAGCAAAGATGCATCAAAATAAAACTACAAAAACAGGTTTAGGATGTTAGAGTTCATCTTTTAGATGGTAGCAAAAGAAAAAACATCACGTTCTAAACATTTCAAACCTCCTCTGCAGCCTTATTTTCCTGTCACTTCATTATTTGTTCCAACGCCGACATTTTAAAGGAAGGATGAGACGGTCAAACAAAAGCTACATCGTCTCAGAAAACCTCCTGCTTGTTTCTAGTGTTTGCTGCTGCTGCACTTTGACGAGCAAGGAAATATTTAACTGTTTATATTACTCAGTCTAATTATCCGTCAGCTATAGATTTAAGCTGCCAACATCATCAGTGGGTTTAAGTCTTAAACCAGCCTCATTACACAAACTCGTATCAGTTCTAATTACCAGAACAGGAGTTTGTGTACTCCGCACAGCACTGCATCACACAGAAGATGTCTGAGGAACAAATCAGGCTTAACAAATAATACAACAGAAATGCTTGAAGGATATTTTTCTAGAGCCGTGCTCATCAGTGCAATTAAAACATTGTTATTTCTGCAATTTAGAATTGGGTTTTCTGGATGGAGTGGAACCCTGAGGGGTAAATTATCTCGCAAGATTACCAGCATAACTTAAGTTAATCTTATTTTCTCATCTTAGGTTAAATTAGGGTTTATAGAAGGATAAATCTCACTGTAGCCGGAGGACTAGCCTGATTGAATGTAGTTAATAGTGTTTTTCATACCTGCTTGTTGCCTCATTTCCTAAGATTCTGTTATATATCACATTCATCTTCATTTGTTTATTTAGCTTTCTAATTTCACTGTCATTGAGGTTATATTCTGTGTTTGCTCCAAACTAACAGTAGGATTGACAAATTATTTCTAGGTCCAGTGACAGGCTGTGTATCCTGCACCTTTAATGACACCTGTATATGCAACTGTCATTTTAGGGAAGCATTTCATTTTCACAGTACCAGTAACCTTTATCCAGATTAAGCCAGTGATTTTAGTCCAAACCTGAAAGGTTACAGTAAACAGGCTGAGAGATGTGACTGAAAGTGTGAAGGGTTGTACCTCCTTAAATTGCCACCACATGTTTGATATTAAAGATACAGCCATCACATTCACCTATCCATCCACAAGCCATCCAAACTATGAGAAAAAACATCCAGGACTCAAGCAGCATTCTGTCCAAACCTGCCAGAAAAGGCGCCATTTATATTTGCATCTGTCAATGGCTGCTATGGGTTCACATGATTCATTAAGACATAAATAGAATTTCTGGTGTTCAAAAATCAAACAATAAATAAAGTTATGAAGGTTATTAAGTAGGAATTTAACAATGCACTCAAGCACAATTTGACTGGACTAGTGATTTTGAGTTCATGATTCAGATTTATTTTGATATTCTCAAACTTTTTTGTCCTCAAACTGAAACTTTCTGTCATCTCGCTGACAGAATTTAACACCAAAGTATTCTACATGATATGGAAATAATCACAAATTGGTAATTCAGGTAATATATGAGCTGAAGTCATGTCATAAAAGCAGATAAACATCAGGCATTTGCTGGAATTGTCCATAAAACAGCTATATATTGACATACGTGGAGATGTGGAAAAATGGAAAAGACAACAATAAACTTTCTTGCAAAACAGCTAATTGTCCTTAGAACGAGAATCATAAATGTTTAGATTTACACATTTAAAAAAAAAATATTGACACAAATCAGGAACTCAGTCTTCTCCGACTTCTCCAGTGCTTCCTCTCCAGCATCTCCAGTGTCTTCCTACACAGAGTCCACTCCTTCACAGCTTGCTTTGCATGCCATGACACTAATAGCAGACCAACGAGTGTGCAGAGCTCAGAGCCTCCTCGGGGACAGTTCAGAAACGTTGCACAGCGCCCGGTGGAAGCACAATGATGAGAGTTTCCATGATCAGCCGTGAAGCCGCAGAACAGCCGCTCCACAGGGCTTCCCATTTCTGTGACTTAAAGGGAAAGGAAAAGGAAAAGAAAAACGGTTCTCTTTTCATTGCTGATCGTCACATCACTAGAAGCGTCCTCTGTGAAGAAGCTGCTTGCTGTTGCCATGCTGGATTCTAGCCGTCCACATCTAATGGTCCTTTTCTGCAACTTATTTATTGTCTATATATCACTTTTTTCTGTATTTCACTGCAGTGTGTGCGTGTGTGCGTGTGTGTGTGTGTGTGTTGTGTGTGTGTGTGTGTTGTGTGTGTGTGTGTGTGTGCGTGCACATGGGCAACTATCTAAGAGTGGACCGATCTGTCGTTACACACTCACTAACAGGGGACCATGAAGCAAACAGGGGACATTTTTTAGGTCCCCT
>JAVQJG010113550.1:0-10834 GCA_036024015.1 Craterocephalus amniculus | reverse complement strand
GATAGATAGATAGATAGATAGATAGATAGATAGATAGATAGATAGATAGATAGATAGATAGATAGATAGATATATAGATAGATAGATAGATAGATAGATAGATAGATAGATAGATAGATTTTTCATAGGAAAGTAGAATTATAATCTTTCTATGGGGACTTTTTCCCTGTTTGCATGTAAATGCACTCACTGTTTTCAGAAACATGTTTGATGGTGTCATAGAGAACACTGCTAACTAAAACAACACACACACACAACTGAACGGCATCGTAACTGGTTTTGGACTGCTAACGGTCTGACCTCAAATTGCTTAGAAAGCTTTGAGAACAAGCTGGGTTTAGTTGAAGAGCGGTGAAAGAAATTGCTTCTGCATTTGATCAAGATGCTTCACCGAGACAAAGATGGGGAGGAAACTTTTTTGAGCTTACTTGTCAGTCCTGTCAAACAAGCTGTATACGCACTGTGTTTGTGCATATTCCTGTGGTCAGGATGTTTTTTTATGTTGTTTTTGTTGTAAACAGTGCTGTGTGGAGGGAATTTTGTGAGGTGAACAGAGGATTGAAAAAAGAAAAGAAAATATCTGTTTTCATTTACATATTTTCAATCCTTGCTCTATCATTTGTAACAAACCAAACTATTTCAGAACCAAGTGAGAATTCAGGACATATGATGATATTAACCATACCTACATATAAAGCTGGTAATTAAGCAAAGAAAATGCAGCGTAATTAGAATTTAAATCTGACAGATTTATAGAGACACTCTCCTTCTGAGAGTTGCAAGGGGAATGACAGTACATACATGCAGAAACATTTTAATATTAACCGATTAATATTGTCTGAACCCAAAACAGGCATGTAAACAACATTTTATTATCTAAACAGAAATTATGTCACATTTGGAGTAAGCATAATTAATCTAAGTTGTTTGGAGCATGCCATTATTAATCATATTATCCAGACACCTCATTCACATTAGACTTCCAGCAAGTTTTGTCAGTTTGTCAGGGAATAAGATGACACCCTTTTCCATACAAACTGGAAAAAAATACTGAAGGATTCCCACTGATACTGACAAAAGCAAAAGATTCCTTTATTACTTAATTGTAATATAATCTTAGATGTATTATATAATTATATTATGGGACTTGGTTGGTTCAGGTAGAAATCTGATCTGAGAAAAAAGACAAATGTATCCAATAGACAGTCAGGAAATCAGACACACTCATGTTAGCTGACATGGAAACTCTAAATTGCTTGTAGTTGTCAGTCTTCACAGTGTGATGGACTAGTGACCTGCTCAGAGTTGACATTTTGTCAAGCACACGCTGGCACATCCGGCGACCCTGAACAATTCAGGAGTTTGAGGATGAATGTCACCTTAGTATAAATCTTAAATGGACTATTTCTATTTATTTATTTGAAGCTGTACGTTGATTAATTTCTCATTTGATAAAATCTGAATGGTTTGAATAAGAGTAATAACATTCAAATGTTTAGAGGGATATTCAGAGCGAATGTGTTGTACCCCTGGAACCAGAGTGAAAGCAGGCCAGGAATAAACAGGATCACACGCTCTGAATTCATATTTTCATTTTAAGCCAATTGAGAAAGAAGATGTTGTAAACGACAAGCAGGTGAGCAGAAGGCAGAACTGTTATTACCCATATATGAACCAAGGCGCACAATAGAAAAGCCAATGGCTGCATCACGCTTTTTTCAAGCTGTTTGACCACTTGATTACTTTTTGAAGGGGCCACATCAGAAGGCAATGTTGGGTAAAAAATAAGGAAAACACTATCATGTGATGCTGCTGGAGAAACATTGTTTTTTTGGTCAGGGATGAAAGAAACATACACTGAACTCAGGGTAAAAGGCTCTTTTTCAAATTTCCATAAGGGGTGCGTGTGGATGTTGCATGTCGTGAAAATGAAATGCAAATCATTTTCCTTTTTCTTTTATTTTTTTAGAATAAAAAACTTCTAATGAAATATACACATACATTTTCAAAACCTTTTTCCTGCTTCAGATGTCAAGCGAATATGACTTGCTTTTTTCTGCTCCACGTCCCAACATAGAAAAGTGATTAGAATTCAGCCTCCATGGAAGTGAATATCCAGCCGTGTAAATCAAATCTGCCAGCTTATGAAGTAGAAGCAACAACAATTTTGAGAGCAATATGCAATATTCATTGTTCATAAATAATTAATTTGTTTGCTTGCAAGTCAGCCAGAAGTGATTGTGGCTCTTTTTCATTCATATCTATGGCGTATCCTGTCCTTCTGAATGGAGTGGTATTTGTATTTCATTCACACACTCACCGTTTTACCCATACTTCATTGCTTTCTGCTGTTGCCCCTGGCTTTACAGTGGTTTCAAAGAGCTCAAATTCACAGCGAGGCTTCCTTGTAGTGTCAGGCACAGGATCTGCTCTAGATAAAGGAAATAATTACAATGCAATTGCATCTTTCTCGTGAAACACCCAATTATCTCTCACACAGGTGCAAACATGGTGATTACTAATGGCCTATCAGGTGGTAAAGGTTAGATTAGTGTGTAATTTAGCTGATCTGAGGCCTGCCAAAAAAAGACAACAAACAAATAGAGACAATCTTCATTCAAAACTTACACTCAGCCACAATTTATCTTTAGTTTTATATAATGCTGGTAATGTAATGCTGGATGTCAAGTGTGACGTTTAGTGTAATGAATGTACCTAGAATGAAATCTGCTCTGACGATTTATGCTTTTGACCCAGTGCAGCTAACATAGGCTTCACTTTACCCTCTTCGCAGAGAGATAATTATATTTTCAGACACTAAGCCAAGAAGCACTGCATGCTAAACTGGGGATTGCAATTAATGTGGAGTTGAGAAGGTTTTCTCTTAATCTAGAATATGAATGTACTTATTAGCACAGCACTGGAAATCCAAGCGTATTTGACGAAACACTGAAGCAGAGGGTGAATTCTTCCTCATAATGGAACACAAAGACGCACAGAGAGCTAATTATTACTGTTCCAGGTGAAATGAGTAAGTACAGCGAGAGCCAGCAAACTATACTTGTCATAAAATCTGGTTTGGCTTCACCATTTTTTAGTCATTTAAGAATATTTTTATATATAATAAAAATTTTGATAACAAATTAATAAGAAAGCTGATTAAACTGGATTCACAATATAAAGAATATGAATGCAATGTTTCTGTTTTTCCTTTTACTCATTAGTGTTTTTACAGTATCTGTGTACATAAACTCTGACCAGTAGTTGAAACAGAGTGAAAAGCCTGAAAATGTAATTCACAAAAAGTAAATTGGCTTTTCTTCCAAACACTGATTGAAAAATAAGGTTAGCTTCACACATGTTTCAGGAGTCGACAGTAGTCACATCCACTTTGAATTTGAGTGACATTTTGCATTGGCAAATGTAATTCTGGGCCCTTTCTAGCTTCTGGCGGAAAGTGAGGAATTTTATTCTTATTCAACCTTTTTTGGGCACTCACTGAGATTTTTGGAGAATTAAACTTTCAGCCATAGTGAAGAATGTTATTGTGATGCTAAAGGATATTATAAGTCTGAAAAACTTGGTTACCTTTCTCTAAAATGATGAAAGCCCTAAAGAAGGAAGAGGTCAATAATAAAAGTTTCTTTTCATTTCACGCTGAAAGTCAGTCCATTGAAATATCACGAACATTGATGATTGGTGTGGAGAACTCCATGTGGTTCTATGATTTTGTGGAGTAATGTGAGAAGGCATTTTTTATTTCCTATGACATGATCAAAAATGGTCCTTTGCCCAATGAAGGGTTAAGCAGCAAGGTGGGAATACATCAAAATGCCTTAAAAATGCTGTTAGAGTCGTCAGTATAAATGAAAGCATCAGACCTGCCCACCATCAGGCATTTAGGAATCGTGTCCATGTGATTTCCGCTTTAGTATTTCAGTGGAGATTTCTCGTAAATTTTGTCGAGAGACTTAAAAATCCTTCTTAAACCTATGAAACACTAGCCTTAAACTTGACATACTTTGTTCCCCTTTTTCCATTTGTACAGCTGTTTGTGCAATACATAACCACAAATAGCACAGTAACACAAAGTGAATTTAATCATTCACGCATTTGTGACACCGCAGCCGTCTTTTGTCTCATGTTGAGTGGCATTTATTCAACAACAACTACAAAAACATTGTTTTCATGTCCTGGTTTAATTTGGCCAATCGCCCAATTTGCTTAGAAATAGAAAACAATCATGGTTAGAACTAAAATATATTGACAATTTTTTTGATAACAATTCACATGTAATTTTTGCCTGAGCCACTAGAGGTCACATATTTTTCTAACATAATTTTACAATGATCATGAAAAATCTAACTTTATGATATTTATATATTATAGTTTTTCTTGAAAAAGAAGTACTTAACTGTTACTTCACCAGTTACACATATTTCTCAGGAGCTCTAAGTGTGTCTAAATACAGTATAGTGACTGTATACATTTTTAAGCGGAGGGATAATCCTAGATAGTGTTTGTCATATTGCCAACATCTGAGTAAATCAGATTTGTGTATTTTCTCCATAAATATCCATCACAGCTTTGTAGCCTTCTATAATAAAACAAATCTTAATTGTTTTTGTATGATTGGTTTCTGCCTATTTAATTAGAGAAGTTACTTCATATAGCTTAATTAGCATGCCATGTTAACTCTGTGCTGTCTCACCAAAACAGCCATGACAGAATCAATCTGATGACTTGGAATGAATCACCTGGGAGCTCGTCTGATCAATAGGCCATTAGGAAGTTCTCTCGTGTTAAACTGAATGGCTGCAGCACGGCTGAATTAAGGAAGACATAACAGCCTCCTTTGATCACAATAAAGGCAGATGGATGAATTGACCTGCAGAGATTTTAATCCGTTTGTAATTTTGAAAGGTGTCATGAAAAAAAAAAAATCTTCATGTGAGCAAAGCAAATAAGAAAAGAATCAAGCCTTGTGACGAACTGACACGTCTGCAAAGCCTCATGAGCTCTTCATACACTGTTGGCATGTTTTACAAAGCTTCTGATGTGCATGGAAATTTGCAACACTACTCTGACTTCACTGGCAGTTCAACTTGTGTGGAGACCGCCCCTGAAATCTCACTGGGGGCCACAACAAAGGGCTGTGGTTTCTGGATTCTGACGGCATCTTGACGCCAGCTTCCACGAACCACTGCACCTCATTGTGAAATCTACCTCTTTTCACCCCAGTTATGTGTGTAAATACTGCCGACAGGCTTCCCGGTGCTGTGAATTCTGAGTATGTCAGAGTGTCTCTAAAGAGGGAAAATGCGGGTGTCTGAGAGAACATTTGTACGATAGAAACACACGTCATGCCTGTCAGAAGCGCCTTTTATTTTTTACAGTAAGACCGAGGCCTGCCTCTCAGCATGGGATCAGACACGTAACCTTTAAAACGACTGCAGACAATGAGGGTTTTCTCAACAAAATGCAAAAATCACTGAATCTTAATGGAGCCTGCAGTTTTGGCATACAAGGGCAAAAAAGATTAAATGTGGAACAGATTCAATTAGAATAACAGAAGTAGTTGTTTGCATTCTTACAGCATTGGTGGCAAACTTCTTCAGCCTTCGGCATGCCCTCGAAAGAACTGCTTTGTCATGGCCCCTGAATCAACTCACCTCCAATAAAACTTAGATGAAATGCACATGGAAGCAGTATTCATTTTTAAAGCTTAACCTTGAAAACATGTCATATTGCAATGGATTGAATTATCTTTCTCCATAGCTTCTTAATTAGAGAGAGATAAAAGCAGAGAGCTGATTTGACGCTGAAACTTTTGTATTAAGGCTACAGTTTATATCCATTTGATACTGTATGAGCCAGTGCTTACACAATATTGTCCTTGCACTCATTTCACAAGATCTTGGAAATGTGCAAGACAACAGAGAGTGATGAAGCTCGATGTTCTACAAACAATCAAATATGTTGGCAAAGTAATGATTTGACTATTTCCTTTCTGCAGCAACAATACTAATAACAATGCATTTAATTTTAAAGTGCATTCTGCAACATTCAAGGACACTGAACAATAAAAGCATAATACAGAAAGAATATAAAACAAAAGTTAGCTCAGCATGTAATACAATGGACTCTGGACCATGGGAAAACATTTAGTATCCTCAAAATGTATCAACTATTGTACAAAGTCATAATTTTGCCATTCCTTTTTTAAAAACTGTTCAACTGGACAAAAAAACAAAAAAAAACTAACAAAAAGAACATCCTGCAACAAGCAGGTAAGCGCTACTGCTACATCACATTTAACAGGGGTTTAAGTTCACTGAGGGGTTTGTGGTGAAGCTACACACAGTTTTCAAGCCAAACAATATAGTTCAACATTCCCTTCAGAATTCCTTTTTTGGAGTCAGCCAGTATCCTTGTACTTGTTGTCACTATTTCTTTCCTAATATACATGTTACAAAACACTTGGTCAAGGTTAGGCACTGGAAATCAATGAAGACAACATCATGGTTTGGGTCAAACCACAAAATTAAAATTGCTGTTATAGCAGTCGGTGTTCGCTGCTTTGGTGTTCATAAACGCAGTTTTCTGTTTCATGACTACCTCATGTTTCACCATGAAATTAGGCTGAAAAATACATTGAAACTAAGAACATTGATTTGCAAATCATTTAGAATCCATATTGAATAGCAAATAAAATAAAGATATGAAGGTATTTGATATTAAGGCAGAAAAAATGTATAGATGTTTGAATTTGATGTTAACACATTTACCTCTGTCTTGCTGTCTTGCATCACCGCTCTTTTTAATTATACTGGGAACACTGATGAATCACTTTAATTGTAAGAGCAACAGGTTTTCATATCACTGATTGACATAAGTCTTCATCCATTGAACAACTGAGCTCGTTTTTCATCATATTCTTTGTTTCATAGTATGCAAAATGTCTTTATTGAGTGGCAGGTCTAAACGCTCTCTTCTTCTGCAGAGCCATGCTGCTGTTTTACATGCAGAAAGATCTCTTGGCTTTTCAGAGCAAGATATTGCCTGAATGGTAAGATAAGTTGCTCAAAAGCCAGCTTATCATTTAATACTAATTGCACCTCTAAAGATGAATCAGCCACTTTCTTCATTGATGGACTGATTCGTAACTTTTTAACTGAGCACTTATGAATCAATCAATGTTTCCTCCTTAGCCCAGTCAATACAATATCCTTTAATTAAAATAGGAACTTTAATTCAGAAAGTCAAAGATGTTTTTTCATCTTAGCATCACAGGAACAATGTGTTTACATCCTTTTTTAGATTTACTCTATTTTGATGTTAATTTCTTCTCGTGGTCTTGGAGTTTGCTGACCAAGATTTCTAAAAATTGTTGGAGTGAGTCCAAATGGTGATTTCTGATACACAATGTCTGTTTGTTTTTGATGGCAATGCTGCCTCAGGGCCTGAAGCCATTTGGTTATAGATTTGTATTTCTCTGTATCATTTTTTCTCTATTTTTCATATCATAATTTTTATGGAAATGCAGAGAAAGAAAAGATCAAATACAGACAAAATATAAATAGTAAATCTTAGTTTGGATCTGTTTAGTTTTTAAATTTTTGTGCTATTTGGCACTGTGTGCATTTATTCAAGAGTTAGGTCCTCTCATGAATTCTCATGGTGAATCTGAGAGGAGAGAATAAAATAGCTTGACCTGCTGGATAGACAGGGATTGCAATTGGTGCATGGGGCGCCTTCCTAAGTTAATGGTAGGGAAAAAACTGCAAATACATGTATATACAGTGCTGTTTTTTTGTGAATACTTTCTTGCTACGGCTGTTTTTACATGAAGGACTGTCTCTTATCAGTGGAATTAATTATAAGTGAGATATATATATATATTGTAGAAATGACGTTCTTTTTTTCCTTTTTGTTCACTATTTCATATAGCTAGGCCAAATACTGTAGATATCATCATTTCTCATCTCCAATTCCTTCCAGCATCCTGGACTTGAGATGTTTTGCTGGGTTTTGTAGATGTTTTGCCAAACCTCATCCAAAATGCCAGTTTTGGCTTTTAATCTAATTTAGATTCACTGTAAGTGCAGTGTTCCCCTGGTGTGGCTGTTAACATGAATAGATTGTAGCATTCAGTGTTCTCTAGAGCTAAAATTTGTATGATCTTCTCTGATCATCCATCCATCTGAGCTGGATTTTCAGGTTTTATCATCTGCCCCCAATTCTATTTCATTTTACAATCTACCTTTGCAACGTCAACCCATGTTACTAAAGGTGTTTTCGTGCAACAGTTTAGGTTTGTTGGATGCATAGTTCGACATTCAATGTTAGCTTTAGCATGCTGCCTTAGCATGGGTTTCATGATTGTTGCTTAAAATTTGCTGTTTCACCTGGGATAAACACAGTTTACAAAGCATTTTGTTCTGCTTACATCATGAGGCACGGGAAGAGAGGAAACAAGGCAGGAGGCAGAGAAACACAATAACAAGGATTTATTTTCAGGGAATGGCTCAGGGAAAGGCATGGTTATCAGCTACATCAGTGGCTCCCAATCTGTTTTCCCTGAGGACCCCTTTCATGCACAGACCAAAAAGCTGTGGACCCCCTATGTTGAAACCCTGCTTCGTTCAATGAATTCAGAGGCAATTAGCCACTCAAGATCAAGTGCTACCTAAGGAGGCTACTGAATACTAGAAATACACTTTACTGTGTTGCTCGACACAAAATTAAATAGGAAACAAGATAAGATCGAGTAGATGAACGACAAAATAAACAAAAAACCTGTAGACCATGTCCATAGGTCCACTTTGTAGCATTTGTTTTATGAGAGTATTTTGGAGATAGATTCCTGTGGTTAGATGTGTGTGTGCTGAAACTTGTGTCTGACTGCATCTTGTACAAATATTGCAGAATATTTTCATCGAGGTTTGGTTTCTCGATGAAAATGTCTTTACATCCCATCATAGGTTTTGTCCTCATGCGTTAGTCTATTGAAAACTATGCTGTAAGTCATCAAAATTAACTCTGCCGTAAATAAAGCAAATGTAAATAAAATAATTAAGTTGTAAACTCTGTTTAATCTTTTGTAATTCCTTGAAGACTTTTATTCAAAGTGGCTTTTAGTTAAACAAGTATTTTATGACTATGTCTTCATGTGATCGTATGGTTTTAAAAAACAAATGAAATCAATAAAATTTCCTTCCTTCTGAAAACACTGAATAATCCAATGGCAATTGACTGCAATGTCACATGTCACATCCTGACTTGCGGAGAATGAGGCTTACCTTAGTCTGTAAACATACATTCACATTGTAGCTGTCTGCATGTTTGAGCTGTTGACTGTTTCGACTTTAAATAGTTTATCCTGACCATCATTATCTTTTCTGTTGGCCACTGTAAGTTCCAGAGTCAGGGAGTGTGTTGCGTTACTATGACAACCTGCAACTATGAACTGACTCAGTACTTGCTGCAGAATCACATCATATTTAACTGTGATTTTGATATAGTGATTTAAAGTTCTTTTTTTTTCTTCTTCTTAGTGGGGTGGGAGATGGGTAATAAGCTTGGTCATTTGCAAACTCTCTTCTAAAAAACTTTCTGGGAGCATGTTGGACTGAACTTTCCATCAGTACTGGCACACAGCAGCAATGCTTATCTATTTCCTTTAAGTTTAGTGTCATGCACTTTATAAAGATGCAGATCTTTAACTCAGTGGTGATAAATGTGCCCCTTGGTAGCATGTTGCAGGTTTCAGTAGCTAGGTGAATTACTCTGCTTGTTATGCAAAGCAAAAAAAAGGCATTTTCTGACAAATCAGCCTTTAAATATCTTTGGAATCTGTCTCATAATTCCAGCAGAGTGTGCCGAACCCCATCTCTCTTAGTTTAAAAAAATAATTCCCCTCCGATGTCACATTCCAGCAGTGACAGTGACCATTCAAACGAAGCAACCACGCCAAAAATAAATAAAATAAATAAAAAATTGTTTGACAAGGTCTGAGTTACAGCAGCCGATGAAAATGCTTCCACAGGTGGCTGGCTGTTATGTGACTTTCATGCCACTGAGCTGGAAAAATACATGTTGTTCCATTTGAGATTCGCTCATGTGTGATGTCAACCAGAGCAGAATATTGTCAGAATATCAAAGACATGACCCCTGCTGTTCTTTCCCGTATATTCACAGCTAGGCACAAGTGCACAACCCATCTCTGGCCAACCCCGGCCACGTAATTCACCTATACGTCATTCAGACTGCAGAGGATGCATTCAAAGCCCGGGGAGGCTTTCCCAAAATGTCACATCATCTACAGTATCCAACACATCATACAGTGTACAACAGACTAAATTTACCATAAGGTCATTGCAGCCAGTAGCAAGAGCGCACTATATTTATAAATCCCTTCGTGATGCTATATGATGGCAGTGGACTCACAATAGGCCTCATAATTTCATTCCCTCCTATTTCAGTGTATTGTTGTGGCATGAGACATCTTGGGTATAAAGGTTGCTTTATGTTCCACAAGGGGAGTAGAAAACCTGCAGCTGAGAGCAGACTTATCCACAATAGACAGATGGGAAATTAAAATCTAAGCCTCCCACAGTGGTCGCTCACTCTGGTCCATATTGGATGGGTGATGCAAAGGTACAGTAATACAGAGAATGATTAGCATTCAGCAGATGGAGGATAAGCAATAAAGCATGCGCGCACACACACCATCTTCTTCATACTTATAAGGAAACTTTTCTCCATGTCAACCTTTTTGCTTTAACTGTGGTTGAGCTACTTTGTTTTTTATAGCTTGGGGGGGGGGGGGGGG
>JAVQJG010113538.1:0-25679 GCA_036024015.1 Craterocephalus amniculus | reverse complement strand
CTGTAAAGCTCTGCAGGATGCTTCTCTGGACAAGAGGGAGGGATGTTATCTGCTGTTAGCTGAGTTAGCGACCGTATTTAGCGTCATTAAAACCCTCTGCTCCATAGCTAACAGCTGATCAGCTGACAGTCCTGCAGAAAGCTGCAGAAACGGCAGAACGCTGCAGATGATGAAGGGAGAAGGCATCTCAACCCGGTCACGGACTGAGGGATGGAAAGTGGAACCTATACATGGCGACGGAGTTGCGCTCAGTGTTGCATTCAGGGTTAGCTTGGAAAAAAACTACTCAATCTACCTTATACAAAAATGACCTAAATGTTAAGACTCTATACATAATTAATCCTGATTTGGTTATTGCTTATGTAAACTTCCTAAAAGTATGTGCAAGTATTATTATATAATGATAAATATCATATTAAGAATAAAATAGATGAAATGATAAATAAAATAAGTTAATATTAATATAAATCAAGATGAGTCTTCTTTTCATCGATATATTTTCTATATTTTTCAATATTTCCATTATTTTTCTATAATGTGTCCAGTCCCAGGCAGGCAGATGGCTTGTGGGAGAAGCTCGTTGGCGACCTCTGTTAGCGGCCTGATGGGGGCAGGTTACTTTTCAAACTGGCATCATTATTAAACACTACCGTGATATATATCGATATCGATCAATATAGGAATAATATATCGTGATAATATTTTCGGCATATCGCCCAGCCCTACAATGAAGGTAATGATAACATGGTTTAACCAGTTATGGTTTTCCATTTAAGGAAACCCAAATATGCTGCTAGTTGGCAGATAACTTGATTTTCAGCGATGATCTGGTACAACGGTGTGGATTTTTATCAAAATAAAGTCGTACCTGTCATACTTCTCTAAGAGACATTCGGGCCTTTCATTGGAAATGGGCAATTCTTTTATATGCAGAAGCTCATCCTGTAAAAAGATTATATTACACCGTTAGGTACTATGACATTTTTGTGAATATCGTGCTGAGAATCCATATCACCTTGGTGTATCTGTATGGAGCTGTGGCTACTGGCTGTTGCTTGGGCGGATCCACAGCTCCATCACCATTCTTTTGCTGTTCACAGGCATCTTTCTCCATGACTAATAGCAGGTTAGACTGCTTCTAGCCCAGTTAGTAAGAAAATAGGTTGTTAATAAGTCAGACATACAAAATACATATGCCTACCCATTTATAAATTACAGATTTATACAATCATTTATAAATCAAAGCAAATTGAGTTTACATGGCGTTTTGTTGGCGCTGCCCAAATAAAATGCCATTATAAAAGACCAATTGGGGTGTAAAACCATGAACATAAATAAATAAAACTTACTGTGAGAACAGAATATCATCACATACAAAAACGTTTTTACTACAAATAACCATGCCCTTACGTCGACCAAGCACTCAAAGGGACAGCGCTAGAAAAGGCTGCTAGCCAATTAGCAAGTTAATTGACATCAACTGGAGGCTGATTACACTTTGCAATTACAATAATTGCAAAGTGTTGGCGTTAATCAACCAATTGTTTGTAGCGTTTGTATGATTTTAAAAAGCCTTTTGAAAGAAAAATTTTCAGATTTTGTGAAACGTTCATGAAGAAGTACTTTTTGATGAATAATCCTTTTAACGAACATGTCCAAAATTAAAAGTGAAAGATGTTTACTAACAAATGCCACATAGTTGTGAATGATAAGCTAAACGAAGGTAGCGTCCCACACCTTTATACTTCTAAATTCTTTCACTGGTATAAAAATTAAACCAACTTGGAAATAATGTGGAAATTAAGACCAACATAAATGACTTACTGAGTTTAAACGATCCAAGGAACACTGACTGTAACGGGTTCACGTTAGGTAGCTAGCTAGCTAGATTAGCACCTTTCGCTAGCTAGCTAACTAGCTGGGTAATGGGGATAATGCCCACCCAGCGAGTAACAAATAGTATGCCGGTTGTGCTGTTGAAGTGATTTTAGTAAATACACAATATTGCGAGGTAACCTAATACAAAAGACAGGTCCAAAAAACAAATTAAGTCACACGGGAACAGTGTAATCTCAAATTATTGTCTTCCCTTTCTCTGTTTTCTAAGTCGTAGCAGCAATTTTCCTACGATCACCGCTTTAAGAAGGTCTTGGGAGAGATTACATTGTGTCCATTGCGCCTTTGTAGAATCCGAATGGTTTGAGTCAAGTCCATTTAAGTGACATCGTACTTCAATATTCGAACAATTATATGGGAATAAGTGTTTGTTAGTTCTACAGAAAGCTTCCCAAAATGTGACTACAGTGAATTATACTTTGTGGGGGATAATATTCATGCTGAATCTAAAACACTAAACGGGCATTATGCGGGCAACTATGGTTTCATTGGGGGAGCGCTTGATTTGTCTTGTTTCGTAGTAAACTCTCGGGACTTGCAGGCAGAACATGAAATCCCGCCCTCGCGGGTGAACAGAGAATAATAATGCATGTCACTATAATAAGGAGGACCCATAGTGTTATTGATATTTCAGCGGAATAAATAGTTACAATATATATTGTTTGTTTTTTTTGGAAAGTCACATAAATAAAACCTCAGCCTAACGTCAATAGATTATTAAAAAGGTTATTATTATATCGATTTAACCTGAAGTAACTGCCCAAACTGTTGTTGTTGCGAACTGACCCCAGCCTCACACCAATTGTCACGTGACAAGGAAAAACAAACGCGCGGCAGTTGGTTAACTCAGCAGTACAGAGTCGTTAATGTAGCATCACATGTTATTTTTTGTCATACAAGGAATTGAAATGTCTTAATATGCGTGTGTATTTGTAAAGTGACGTCTGTGATCGTGCAAATGTGCGTAGAAGGGGCTTGATCGTTTTTATCATGCAAAGTAGTTCAGCCAGCAACTCTGATCAAACCCGACTAGTCAGATCTGGCGGTGTCACTAAACAGGTACGAAAAGTTCAAACCAGAAGGATTCCTTATAGAGTTGGATACACCTGGAACAAAGGTGGAAGACTGAAGGAGCTGAGGATAAGGTGCTGAGACTTTTCATTTTCCTTGTCCTATCCATCCTATTTCTATAGCATTTATTCATTTTCCTCTACCGCTTGATTCAATTCAGCACTATCATGTCTTGATCATTTTCTTTTCAATCTCTCCAGGCATTTGGCAAGAAAGTTTCTAAAAATATGGATAAAAAACACATTTGGTCGAATTCTACCTCATGAGGCCAGGTAACACGTTAGACTTGTTTTACAATTTGATAAGGTAAAAATAGAAGTGTGTTCACCTGTTCATTTTTTTCAAGGCCAGGAGTAGTGTTTATTTATTTAATTATTTTTATCATTTCTAATGTCCCCTTTCAGCCTAGATTGTCTTCTACTCTATAAATAGTGTGTGTGTCAATAAATGGTTTGTTTTGCAGGTTCTACTACAACAGTGTAGTCCTGAGACAAACCTTTGAAGGATGGAGAGATGAATGGTGGGTCTCCAGGAGGGAGTGGAGTCTTACAGTACGAGCAGAGTGTCACTACAGGTCATTACAGGGCATTATGCTAAATTAAAGATCTTAAACTTCAGGTTGCTGCTTCAACATTATAAGTGTGTGCTAATAGGATTCTGTTCATTTTAGATATTCCCAGTGCAACTGGACTTTCTACAGCTGGAGAAACTTTACATATTTGCAGAAGGAAGAGAGGGCAAAAATGCAGAGAGCACAATCGTTTGGTATGATTTATCATAAAAAATAAGTCTGTCCTCTGCCTCAGAATGCTGTTCAACACTTGGATTTTTTAAATCAGCTGACAGGCGACTGAAGCAGCGTGTTTGCAACGGATGGAAGGCTTTCATAGAGATGAGGAGAATGCAGAGCAGAATGCTTGAGCCAGTTCTTGCACAAAGGAGAGTCTCAACTATCCGGTGTGATTTTACTGCATTTGCGGATCAGTATTCTACTTTAATGTTGTGTATGTCATTGCTTTTAACACTGCATGTGTGTTGCAGCTCAGCGTGGAATTTTTGGCAGACAAGGCTACAGCAGGAACGACTTTCGAAGCAGAGGGCACTGAGCTTACAGAGGAAGGTGAAACGCAGTCCACTGTGTTGTTGTTGTTGTCAACTTTATGTCCAGTGACTGCTTATCTCATGCTGTGTGTAACGTTTCTTTTTTCTCCAAGGCTTGGCTTTTGTGGAAGGAGATGTACAGAGCTGCTTGTTGCCAGAAGGAAAAAGAATCCAAAGCTGCTCTTCACTACACCAAAAATCTGAAAAGAAGAACTTTCCATCTGTTGAAAAATTATGTGTCCTGTCGCCAGCACAAGAAGGAAACACAAGGTGTTTATGGTTTTGCACGAAAACCTTCGTTATATTTTTCTTTAATTGTTTTTCACTCTCCTCCCGCTATTTACACATTGTGTATTTCTTTTCTTTTGTGGTTTCTTTTAGCTGTGGCTCAGCGTGCTTGTCGTCTCCGCCTGATGAAGATATGTTGGAAGACATGGAGCATCTCATTTGATCAGAGACGGAGTGAAGAGGCCTTTTTGAAGGCTGCCAGCCATTTGACAGCCAGGAGCATTCAGCACAGAGCGCTGATGCACTGGAAAGATTGTATCCTAATCTGTACAAACAGGGCTTCAAAATCGCACATAATCCACTGAATCTGTACAGCTGTTAAGTTTTTTTAGCTCTTCAGTAGACATGAATCTGTGCAGAGAGGAGTTTGAAAGAAACGAGAAAGCAACTCAACATTTCCATCATCTTTTAATGGTAAAAAAGAATAAACAAAGGAAGCAATTCTAAATGGGCAGAATGTGTGATCATTTCATGCACTGATCAGTGTGTTGTCCTTTTTGCAGCGTTCTGGATTAAAAGGGTTGTCTCTTAACATCATGTGGAACAAAGCACACCGAGTGGACAACAACATGGCTGTCCAGCACCGTCAACAAACAGTAACTGATTAGCACAAGATGACTGAGGTGTTTTATTGTCAGTTAAGATGCAAATGTGTCTGATGGTTTAATGTTTGTATTCTTTATAGATGATAAGTAAGTATTTCAAACTGTGGCGGGATCGTCTGGAGGAGGCTGAGGATCAGAGGTTTCAGCCTCTTACTGACATTGCACTGACTAACTACAGGTGTTTTTATTCACATTTTATTTTTGTTATTTTCTTAGCAGTGTTAATTGTTTGCCCTGGACTAAAAAAGCATGTTAATACTTATTTTTTGTTAATTGTTTTTCTCATCGTAGGATTTCTCTGTCGAAGATCTGTTTTTGCCACTGGAGAGATAGACTTGCTGAGCTGAAACATATGCAGGTATTTTCACGTGTCTAACTGTCTAGAAAATTGGGGTGTTGTGTAAAATCTGGAGAGAAGGTGATTTTCCAATCGTTCTTACCCTTTTATTAAACTGGAAACAGGACAGGCAACATGTGGAAATTCAAGTTATCATCAAGTAAAACGCTTGTCTTCAGTTAACGTCCCCACTTGCAATGTAATATTTCCAGGTTGTGTCGTGATTGCTGATGACCTCATACAACTCCTTTGAGTTTTTTCATCATAAACATATTTTATTTCTGTGGCAAAAGCAAAAAAAGAATTTGACATATGATCAGGCAATCCATCTATTCAGGCTATGTTTAAGCACAAATACACTAAGAATTAGTTATTTAAGAAGGAAATTGATTGAAATATGGAATATCAATGTTTAGAAACTAGTTAAAAATATGAAAAGTACCACATTTGAATTCATAATCTCCCCCTTTCTTCTGCAGGACTTGGAGCACAGGGCAGACATTTGGTCTGCAAAGCACTTGCTATCTCAATGTTTTAAGTCATGGGTTGACTTCACTCTGCAGAGACGAGTATGTGAATGCAGGCGACACAAAGCTGATGTCTTTAATCGGTAAGTACGTGCCTTTCCCAGACTTTTAAACGTCGGCTGTGTCTCCAAATTCTACAACCTGACCTAAAATCTGGTTTAAATGAGTTTTTTTTTTTACCTGTGTTTTTAGACAGCGTCAGTGCACCTGGGTGTTCCGCACCTGGCGGGGAAAGTCAAAGAATCAAACAGAGGACATGCTCTCTGAGCGAATGGTATTCCAGCAGGAGATGGAAGCTCCAGCAGATCTCTGATTAAAACCGACATTTTAATAACATTGTGTTTCTAGGCAATTCTTCAAGCAGAGCGAAGCCACCTGCAGCGAGCCTGGACCCAATGGAGACAACTCACACAACAACAGATCAAAGTGGCAGAGAAGCAGGAGGCTTTACACCGTGTGTACCTTCATAGACTTATCCACAACACGATGATCCAATGGAAGGACAACAGCAGCGAGATACGAGACAGGTGAAGCTGAATGAGCGCCGCTATTGAGTCTGAGCTGTGACCTTACATGGCTGTCACATTGATTTGTTTTTCTTCTCATCAGGAGACATAGAGAGCAGCAGGCCTGTTATCGAGGTGACATGCGCTGCATGAAATTGGCTGTAGATAAGTGGAAAAAGGTGCATTACGTTGTTTTTTGTCTTCATCCTGTTTTGAATGCAAAGCACCTGTTTTTACAGTCAGTGCACAGTACACATCATCATTTCAGTATTCTCCTCATCAACCCTGAGCAGTGCTTCAATGAAAGCACAGTTTTGAGGATAATGGATGTTTCTATCCTCTTCAATTATAACTAAAATCAGATAGTGATTTGTCTTATTAGAAGATCCATCTTTGCATTGTAGCCCTTCCCCCTTTGAAAAAACAGACATCGCTTAAGTTATGTGCAACACAAAGTAGATGTGCAGTTGGCTAATAGAGATCTGCATGTGTGTTTTAATCACTTTTGTTTTTGTGTCTGTGTGATCAGTTTGTTCAAAGCCAGAAAGTGAAAGAACAGAGGTTGAAGGAGGTCCAGCACTACCATGAAGTTAAACTCCTCCAAAACTCCTTTGTGGCCTGGAGGGTGAGAGAGCATCAGTCTCAGGACAGATGACCAAATGGTTTGATATTATGGAAGTGACAGAAATAACACTTAAAGTCATAAATTCTGTATTTATAGAAGCGTCACCTACACTTGTCTTTCGTCAACGAACACGCTGGCGAACTTTACAGGCAGCGCACCAAGTGTTATCTCAGGTACTAAACCCAAATACAGAAATTATTGATTTTTCTACAGTTGTATCTCAGCATCATAACCTTCAGTCACATCATTAGGAAAGGTCTTATTGTATGGAGAGAGAGGGCAGCGCTGCTAGCTCAGGCCCGGATCGCACAAAACCACTTCCAGCATTTCCTCCAACTAAAGGTGAAAAAGTTATCTTATGCTGAATGTCTTCAAAACCTTTATCATATTTATTTTGTATGCTGTTTCTGCCTGTTTTAGTGGAAAATTCATGTATTTATTTAACTAACTATCTTTAGGTGTTTGTCGCTTGGAGAAAATTAACAACACATGCAGTTTTGAGGCGCCACCAGCAGGGGGAAGCAGTCAGCCGGGTTCAACATTCAATGAATCAAGGTGGATAAACTATCACCATGTCCTCTTCTCCACTTCAATCCAGTTATTTTCCATATCCCCTTGGTACCAGATGTCCATGGGTGGGATGTGATATATAAATTTGTATTATACTTAGTCATCCTTGCAAGTATCTTCATGTTCTACACCACTGGGAAGTTAAGATTCTTGAGATTTGAATGATGAATACCATCCGAGGCTACAATCATAACTGTGGATTCAGTCAGTACTTAGTTCTTAATAGGTGGAAATACACTTTATTTTTGGCTCCATAGTGTACTCCAGAAGCAGATATACTGCAAAAAAAAACAAAAACACTCCTGTCCTGTTACATCAGCAAGGGTCCGGTAAAAGTATTCCAATAAATTAGTTGGTCCAAAACAAGTCTTTTATCCATGAAAACAACACTTTTAGAAGAAAATTGCAGCATTTTAAAGTTTTAAACAAATTTAAATCTAATCAAATGAATCTATTTGCTTGCAATATTTTACAAATTGCTAGGTTTTTTCTTGTGGTGCAAAACATAAAAACAAAACTCAAAACACTTTAGATTTTAGGAAACAGGACAACAAAGCAGAAAACAATTTAAAAATCTTGTCTCCGTGTAAGAGCTATGTACCTCTAGTGTTCATGCAGTGTGGTTTTGCAAGTATACCTGAATATTTCAACTCTTTAACCAAAATAAATGTACTTCTGTGTTTAGTGGTGCTGCAGCACTCTTTCACACAGTGGAGCAACCAAACCAGGGAGGCACAGAGGGAGAGGATGCATATGGAAAAAGCCAAGTGGCACCATGACTCCAAACTTCTCTCTAAAACTCTGAAGGCATGGATCGAACATCACAACTACTTCCAGAAGAAAAAGGTTGTCACTTCATTTTCTACCAATTGTTACAATTAGCTGCAACAATGACTTCATGCTGTAACATTCACTATTAAAACTGTGACATATTCACAGGTGATGAAGCGACAAGGGATCATGTTGCTGAAGCTGAAGATGTACCAGACTTACTTTGAACAGTGGAAAATGAAGGTTGGTTGATGCTCTAATGTACATTCTTAACAAATAGATTGATTCATATTAATCACATCTATAATTGTTTCTTGTAAAAATTGTTAACATTTCTGTGGCATGACAACACATTACATATTTAAGGTTAGGATGAAGCACATTTATGAACAGAATTTAAATGATGATACCTCAAAACAAGTCCTTATTCTTTTAAATAATGTCTTTTAAGGGTGGCCGATATATCGAAATTTACAAATACCTAGATTTACAATCATAATTGATCTAATTTTTGCCCATATCGATAAATTTGATATTTTAATAAGATAAAAATACAGTGGGGCTGCCCAGTCAATGCTTATTGGTCCCAGTATTAATTAATAAATTCATATTAAATATTTTACAAAAACTCTGATTCCAGAACAGAGAGTTGCACAGTAGACCCACACACCAGAAACATTACATCGGTGGCAAAAAGAAATTGTGCACCATAGTGCTGTTATTGTCCATTTATTGTTTTCAAGATGAACTGCTCAATATATCGTGATATTGATTTGAGGCCATTCACTCAGCCCTAATTTATTTGTAATGTGTCATGGAAAATCTTATGCTGCAGCAGAAAACCTGGTTAAAGAGAATCTGTAAAAGTTATGAACACCACAACTAATTTTTCCACATTTGTCCTCTGCTCAGGCCTCACATTTGCACTTCTTAGCAACCCCTGTAGGGTTTGAGTGTATGGACACTCAAAATAGTCTAAGTCCTAAACAAACAGGATATGCATGTTGTCGGTCTGACACCACTCTCAGATTAAACTTAACCTTAGCATTGCTTTATGACATTGCATTAATGTGAATGTATCTGAAAACGTTCAAAATGTTAATATCCCTTACAAAAGATAACTATACAAAGTCTAAAGTGCACTAATTGATGTCGACAGGCTTTTCTTTTAAACATCTGCAGTTTTCCTGTACACGGAGTGTTTAAAGGGGCTGTGCGTTGAGCATCTTTCTAAACGTCTGCAAACATTTTTGTCTCTTCTCGTAACCTTAGACAGAAACTGGTGAAACGATGTTGAGGTCAGGGCTCTGTGGGAACAGCGTGATGTGCTGCAGGACTTTTATAACCATGGATAGCTCTTCATCACTGTAGCTGTAATTTTCTTTGGTTGATCAGAATCTCAAGTTCCCAGAGCTTTACCACAGTAATGTCCATTGTTTGATTTATTTTTGTTAAACTGACCGTGCCTTTGGTATTCCTCCCGCTAACAGCTGCAGCACAGACTGAGAGAAGCTCAACATACAGAGCGAGCTCTCTGGCACTGGTCCCTCTCTCTTCAGGCCAAGGTAACACCTGGCTCCACATTCTTCTCTTGCTACAAAATGAAATGCCGAATGCGCTGCATCAACCGCGCTCACACCTTTAACATGTTTGTATTATGCAGGTATTGTGTGGATGGCGGCTGTGGGTCATAGAGCAGCGCAGCAAGCGAGAGCAGGCAGTCAGAGCTGCACAGGTCTATAGAGATCAGCTGCTGAGGGAGGGGGTGACGTGCATCCTCACATATGCCGCTTACATGAACAATCTCACAGCAGACCTAACCAAGTTCAGCCTAGAAGAAGTGGGTGATTATGTGTGTGCGTCTCGTGATTTTCGTGTCATTTGTGGCACCGAGATTTGCGTGTCAGTTCACCCAGCCTGCCTGTGTCTTGTAGAGCTCACAGCGTCTCCGGAGAGTTGTGAAACGCTGCGCCATGCGGTGGAAGCAGCGGGCGTTGTGTAAACCACAGAAAGAGCAACCGGTCCGTGTGGAACCTGCGAAGAAGAGTGTGACTTTCTGTCTTCCAGCATCTGAGCAGGACGGCATTTCACCGTCTGACTCAGTGGAACAGGCTGCTGACGTTTCTCATCAGAACACCTTCATGTCTACTGAGCCTCACATGTCCTCTGTGGACTTGTCTCTGGAAGCCCAAAACCAGGACCTTCTTCTGCCTCCTTCAGTTTTTATGACCTCAAGGTCACAGAATAGAGTAATTATCACTTATTTGACTTTAAATATCAGCAGGATTTCATGTGTGAGATAAGTTGGGAATCCAATATGTTTCTTTCTTTTTCAAGTTTGGGAAATCCAGCAGTTCTTGTCCAGGAGAGCCTTTCCTTGTGCCTTTTCATCCGTCTGCCCCTCCATCTTATCCAGGTATGGTACCTGCAGTTTTTCTGCCTGGTTTGATTTTTACTTTCTTGCCTAATAGAAAACACGACTGTTAAGTTTGGGTTATGAAGTTCAGATCAAATATGTGTTCTGATGCCTCATGAAGATGCAGATCTAAGAGCATCCTTTAAAGAGACCGAAGGTCCATGTGTAGAAGATTCATCCGCAGATCCAACATTGGCTCTAGCGAGAGAGCTTCTCAGCATTCAGCTAGACCTTAGGAGCTTTCAGCGGAGCAGACAGCAGCTTCGGTATGAATCCTTCAGCTTTTCTCACAGTCGAACATGAGGCTGTGTAGCGACGGATGTTTAAGGATGTGTGTGTGTCCACTCAGGGCATGGAGAAAGTTGAGAGAGGTGTTGCAGAGTTGGCTGAAGACGAGCAGCGAGGACGAACAAACGGAAAGAAATGTGGTTCATGAAGAGTTAACGGAGGTAATGAGTCTGACAGGAGTAATTTTCATTCATGTACATGTGAAAGCAACATAGCACACAAAAGCATACAATTTGTGTTTGATCCATTTGATATATGGAGAAAAAAATGTAAATTGCTTAATCCTACAAAACTTAAACTTTAAAGCATGATGTGGTTCATAAATAATCCCGAACCTGCATTTAAATTTCTTCATATTTGATGCATCATTTTATTTAGAACTGTAAAGCAGTTGCTTGTCTCAGTTTACCCACTTATAAACATGCCCCCATTTTTCAGTGTGTTGCAAGAGTTATAATGACCGTATACTTTTGAAGAGGTCTTCCAGTTCCAGCATCTGATATAGTTTAGTTTAGTTTAGTTTGTTTTCTTTTTTCAACTGAATGTACTTAAAACAATTTGCAACCCAGTTTTAACTGAAATGTGAATAAAGGCATATTTTTATAGAAATATTTTCAATTGGTTTATAAACATATTTTTGGTATAATAGAAGGTGTTGTGTCCCTCTGCACTTGACTGGCTGGAGGCTCAATCTGATGATTGTCTAATGTGCTCTTGCCTCCCCTGCTCAGCAAGCACTCCTTTCTATAAACTTTGATTACTTTTTTATTGGTATTTTTATGCTTTAGAATATCTCTTTTTTCTTAACTCTTTCTTCAGTCTGCTTTATGCCACTGCTCTTGAGCTCAGCATAAACAAAGCTCTGTAATCAATGACTGTGTGTGCAGTGGGAGGTTCTGATAATGAGAGCATTTCCCAGAAATGATCACTGATTACTTCAGTGAATGTCAGACTCTCTGTTTTTCCTGTTGCCGTTGCTGTTAAAGAAAAGTTCTGTTTCTGACACTGTTTCACTTCTTTGATGTTGACAGCTGGAAGCGTCTATCCTTAAACTGTCCAGTGAGCTGGAGAAACGGAAACCAACGATGCATCTCCACGCAGAGAGAATCCAGCATCTACAGTCTGTCCTCTGTGCCTCGGGAATTCATCCTCTTTGATGAAAAGCAAAAGAGATGGAAGCCCATAACTGTGTTCACATGACAGAAGCATGAAATGGTCACCAGGTGTTCATTTGAACTGCTGTTCCTCTGCCTCTATCACATTTTAAAGACATAGTGAATAAGAAAATGATTCAGCAGATCCACCATAACTTTATTTAAGCTTTATGCTTTTAAGGGAAATTTTCTTCCCCACCAGCAATCTTAATATCCAGATAATGCTGGTTATTCTTGTTTAATATTAGTGAAATGTCCTAAAATGAACTCCACAAAGTACTTTAGCCAAGTACTTTAAAGTTACCTTTCCCTCTACATTTATACTTCCATTTTTCAAATGTTGGATAAGAGTCCTCCTTGTGACAGATGGTGCTAAATATTTTCCATATGTGCGCAAAATGTGACAGAACTGTTTTCAAAGGAGTTGCCCTTGCGCAATAGGTTTTGTATTTCCCCTTTTGTGCTAGTGCCTCGTACACTCAGACAGCTATGCAGGAAAAGCTAATATTTCAGACTCAAAGAGAGGACAGCCGTCTACTGCTGTCTGCAGGCTGTACAGGACAATTTTCTGAGTCTGTGATCCAAAGCAGGTCAGAATGCGAGGACTTTTTTATCCTGTTTTACTCTGTGTCATCTTTGCCTGCAGCATCAGGGGTAAGCTTTGTTCATCAGTTATTTATTTGTATTATTTTGTATTGCTATCTAGCCAAACTGGTGATGTTTCATCATTTTTGTTCATATTGGCATTTTTGGCCTTTTTTTTTATGGAACTTTTCTTTTAAAAGCTGATTTAAACTATTAAAATATTGTCTTTTATAAGGTTAACCAAAAGTTGGATTTGTGTGTTTTTATTGTATATATGTATGAAAGCCTGTATATACCTAAAGTACCAATATGCATAAAATTCATGAGTAATTTAAGTACAAACATTCCCATCCTTCCTCTGACTGGCTGGTGTGGACCGTTCAAACTATTTCATGCATGGCAGCCAAGAAGATGCGCTGGTGCACAGTGTCAGATCCTGAACAGAAGAAGTGTGCAGAGCTGGCAAAAGCTCTGGTAGATGTGCTGCCGCGAGCTGTTTTGGAATCTTTTGCCAGACTCTCATGCATACGAGCATCCAGCACAACTGAGTGCATCAACAAAATCAAGGTGAGGGAACCAAAGAGGATACATATAATTACCATTTCCATAAAGAAAGAACAGCATGAACGTCAGTTACGGATTATTTTATTTTTTCTAAAAGGTAAAATCAAACATGACATTGAGAAAGTTTGTGTTTTTTCTTTGTGGGTGTAGGATAAAGACACAGCACTGACTTTAAGATGCAAAAAGAGAACTTTCTTGGTCTGATTTGTTTCAGGCGAATCGCGCTGATGTTGTGACCTTGGATGCAGGGGAAGTTTACTCTGCAGTAAAGCAATTTGATCTTGTTGCCATTGCCAAAGAGATATACAGTAATGGTAAGCCTTAACGTCTCTGACGCTGCCTTACGTCTGCTCGGCAGTGAGATCTGAGAGGTCTGTGCATGTTTTTCTGCAGGAGGCTGCATTCTGGCTGTGGCTGTGGTGACTAACAGCAGCTTGGACATCCGATCCCTGCAGGGTCTCAGGAGCTGTCACAGCGGGGTTCGATGGACTGCAGGATGGAGCCTCCCACTCAGCTTCCTGCTGTCCAGAAACTATCTGAGCTGGTCCAAAGAGCATCCTCTCAGTCAGGGTGTGGACACTGTTAGCACTTTGAGCAAAAATTCATCTTTCTTAATGTCTCTGCTTGTGTTTTTAGTCCTTTTTTCCTTCCTATTGGATAGATGTTGGTGCCTTCTTTAATGCCAGCTGTATTCCTGGCGCTGCTGCCATGGCGCCTCCTCTGTGCACCCTGTGTCAAGGCAAGAAATCTTACATTCGCCAGAAGAATTACCACTGCGAGACATCTCACAACGAGCCTTTCTACAGCAACCAGGGAGCCCTCAAGTCAGGCTTAACAAAGCATTTTTGTGATTTCAGCTTAACATGAACGGTGACTATAAAATTGTGAATAAATATTTCTTTCTCCCTCGCAGATGTCTCAGGAGTGGGGCAGGGGATGTTGCGTTTGTAGACCATTTAGCTCTTGAGAGTATTGAAGGTAAGCAATATTATCTGAGCACAAACAGTGAGATAATCTGTTTTGGTCAATGTTTTTCCCCTTTACTGATTAGTCACAAGTTCTTCTGTGGAATGAGCAACACAGCTAAATGATTAGTGCCCCCAAATCCCTCAGACATCTTCTCCTGTTGGTGTTCACTCTTGGTTTGTGATTCACCACCAGGTGTGTGCCAGCCAGTCATATATTAAAAGACAAACCCCTTTTAATTTTATTTAACAGAGTGAGGCTCTGTGGGAATGAGTTTCTGTCATAGAGCCATGTTTTGTGGTACATTACCCTTCCTGTTTTTCAAATAATTTTTGAACTGAGGATACTTACTGCTCGAGTTTTAATTCATCATAACTGATGAATATAAGACAGAGAAAGGTCTGAGCTGCAAGCTAGTCTGTTAATCAGAATAAATATCTGCTAAATTAACCATTTAAGTCCTGGGACACATAGGTGTTTCTGTCTGTACAAAGTAGCAAAAATGCCCTTCCATCAGGAGTAACTGCACACATGTGCAAGTCTTTCATGTTCGTTATGGACACTGGCTTTTCTGCCATTCACTAATTGCAGTCTCATACTTTGTCATCTTTGGCATGTAGAACCAGACATCAGTTGTTTTTTATCCATTTCTTAAAGAAGTTGAAATCTGACATGTCTCCAAAGCCTTTCTGTCCATCCAAGATAAAAACAAATACAGAGAACTCAGAGGCATTTCTGCACAGAGTTGATAAATGGCTTCCTAATTGAGGTACAGTTTCAAGTTACATTTATGGACGAAGCAACCGACTTGTACCCTGCAAAAAAGGCTTTCCAGAGTTCTCCCAGGTGCATGTGGTTATGTTTTTTTATGATGGTTGCATTGTGGTTTCTCTACAGTGAAGGTCGCTCCATTTCAACATTGGCTTCAGCTTTTGGCTGTTTCTGAAATTTCCACATATTCCCTAAATTTGTCAAATATAAAATGTAATGAGATCCAACTTCTAAATATTTTTCTGAGTAATGTATGATTGTCTTGATTTTGGTCAAAGAGAGGGGCCATGATCCATGCTTGCTTAGAAAGACTGAGCCTTTATGGATGATCTGTTTATACAGAATCCTTTCCAGGAGATGAGGTTTGTACATAAGGTTTAAAATCACCCTGATTCTGATCTGAAAAACAACCCCAAGTTTTACTGACACAATTATATATCTTCTGTTTCACACGATTTCATTTTGTCTGTTCTGTCAGAGGTTGAACGCCAGAAGTTCAGGTTACTGTGCACTGATGGCACCCAGGCTCCTCTCAGCCGCTACCGAGCCTGTAATCTAGGTCGTGGTCCTGGAGGGGGAATGGTCACTAGACACAATTTTCGCAAAGTTGTTAGAAAATTTGTCATGACCATTCAGGTAAATATTTCTCTCTCTGTTTTTCAAATTTTGCTCTCAGATTTGATGCTATCTGTGCTTTCAGGATCTAGCTCATTCAGACACTTTGACATCTTTAAGCATTTGGTTTTTCTTTTTTTTATTATTGTTTTTGCAATGTCCTTCTGAAATTAATAATTTTTTTAAATTTTAATTTCATTAATGAAACCTTTAGTTGCTGTTTGGTCGACAAGGAAGAGAGAGGCAGCGCTTCCAACTCTTTAACTCAACTCCGTTTGGAGAGAGTGACCTACTCTTTAAAGATGTGGTGGATAAACTGTCCGTCCTGCAAGATGAGACTGCTGAGCTCAGCCGGGTGCTGGGGCTCGATTATGTGGCGCTCCTCAAAGGTCTTAGGCATGAAGGTACACATGCTCTTTAGTGTTCTTTTGCTTTAACACTGAAAACCATTTTATTTTATTTATCAGTTTTTTTCACCTGTCTTATATAGCATTGTAACAAGTAAAATGATTGCTCTTTTGTGCTGAGTAAATTGTCTTTGTCAAGTAGAGTTTTACACTGTGTGGATAAAATGTCTCTTGAAAATATGAAATCTTTTTTTTCAAATTTTCATCTTATTACTGGCAGAGAGAGAAAAAGAGGAATGTACAAGAAAGAGAAAGGGGGGAATGCCATACAGGAAACAAAGCAATCCGAACAGACTACCAAACAACACACAACGCAAATACAGACTCACAACTGCAAAGATCCCACGTTGTTTTCACGGAGGCAAAAGATGGATAAACAGATAACTAAGTAAAATAAAAATAACAGTAGTTATACTTATTTGTAGTAGTAGTACTACTAGTAGTAGGATTATTATTAGTAGTACTAGTATTATTATCATTATGGGTTTTTTTGCTTTCACACTCAAAACCAAATCAGAAATGACATTAAAGGCAACTCTATGTTTTGGCAGGAAGCTCCATGGATGACAGTGTTGTTCGATGGTGCTGCATCAGCCATGCAGAGCAGAAAAAATGTGAGCAGTGGGCCCTCAATATAAAGTCAGATCCGTTGGTGTGTGTCAGAGCTGTTTCAATGCGCGACTGCATTGAGAAAATCAAGGTAAATAACATAAATTGCTTAGAATCGAGAATTTTAATGCAGCAAATCGGACACTGTTCTACAAAATGCAACCAGATTTGTCTTTACCACAGAAAGACGAAGTGGACGCTGTCTCTTTGGATGCAACTCATTCATTCATCGCAGGAAAATGTGGTCTTGTCCCTGTGGTGACAGAGTACTATGGTAAGAGTATAATTATATCCAAACACATACAAACGAGTTGCTCCAAAATAAGTTAGCACATTTCCAGTCTTCATCCTTGAAAGATTAATCCATCACATGGTTGATGATTTTCTTTTGTTCATTTGTTTAATTGCAAATCAAATCAATGTGGTTTGCAGGGCTTTATTTAGACAAAACCAACTATTTATAAGCCCTGAACAAATTTGGTTGTTATGGTTGTAATTGCTGTTTTCAAGTGACAGACAGGTATGTTGTCTATGAATGTTCAGTAAGATGTGTGCTGGTTTCTAAAGGTCAAAGATGAAATTTACAGTTTCCATACTTTGCATTGAAGGAGAAAACAAACAGTCCTAAATATACCACTTAAATGGAGTTAAAACTATTATGGCCCTGAGGTACAACAAAACGGAAGAAATCATATCATTTTTCGCTGACATGTGTGGCCACAGCTGCCCTGGGGCAGCCTGAAGGAAATATGACCAGATCTGCTACTATAATTAACTGATTAGTTGTCCAAGTCTTTGTAACCTTGTTCAAACTGATGAAGTTTGAATCAGTTTAATCAGCTCCAGTCATTGGCTGTGTGTGTTCACTACAGTTCTGCTTCAGATCTTGAAATCAATATTTGATGGCACATTATCTCAGACGGGATCATCCTCAAAAGCTGAAAATGATCACATGATCACTTGTCATCAACATATTGATCAACATATCTTTTGGTGTTTGTTGTGTTCTTTTGGATCTGTTCAGGAAAAAATTGTGTTCCTGCGGATGGATCAGCCCACTTAGAGACAGATGGTAAGAAAAACACCCCAGCTTTGTGTTGAACGTAAAGCGATTGTTCCTCATGCAATGCTTGTTTTTTCGTGTGAAAATAACTCAGTTTGTTCCGTCAGTCTTGCCCTCAGTGGTAGGTATAGCACTTGCAAGGCGCTCCAGCAAGAATGTGTTTGTAGGAAATCTGGGAGGCCGGCGCTCTTGTCACAGCCACACGTACAGCCCTGCAGGCTGGCTGCTGCCATACAGACACACGTTAAGCCTGGAGCATAACAGCAGCTCCCTCTGTGATCCAAACCAAGGTACTGTTTGCTATCATTTACAGTGAACATGTTCATTGTTAATTGTGTTGCATTTGTTACACTTTATGACTTGAAGTAGATCCTATCAGCTGGGCTGTGATAAATAATGTTATTTTTATTATTTTGTCCTTATTCTTTTAATTATGATTAATTGAATGTTTACTGTCTCTGTTATGTTCATTGTGTGGAGCTGGTTGGGGATGAAGGACAGAAATGAGCCTTCTTATAATCCTGCATGTTTTACAGGATACATGTATATTGACACACACTGTCCCTTTTTAAATAAATAAATACAAATACAACTTTTAGATCTCTTTGCGCTTCTGTACAAGCAGCTGATTCATTTTCGTTTTTTATCCTCTGTTGTTTTAGTCAAGCTACCAATGGACCTGCTGTCTGTCACTTTGTGTTTTTTTCTCAGTGTACAATAAGGTGTTTTGGAAAGGCTGTCTTCCTGGCTCTGAGGGGAATCTGTGCAAAGTGTGCATGGGAGGCACAGGAGAGGCTGCCACTAAACGCTGCAGTGACAACCACAATGAGCGCTATTATGGTAACATGGGAGCTTTAAGGTATAGTAGTTTTTCTACTGTCTGTAATATAAAGAAACCATTCAGTGCAATAACAATGTAAATTTTATTTCATCCTACTTTAAAGGTATAACGACTTAACATTTGAAAATGTGTTCAAACCTAGGCTAAAAGCTTCATTGGCCTTCATGGAGCCATCTGTGCACCAGTCACATTTACCCCTTTTTATCGTCACAATTACCTGCTTATTATTTGCAAAGCGGTGCTTAACTTTCCAAACCAGCTGTTTAATTCTTACCACATAATCCATATTCAGGTGTCTGGTTGGAGATCCATCTGGGAAAAGCTACGGGGATGTGGCCTTCCTTGAGCAGCATAATCTCCAAGCCAACATCCTCAGTGAGATATTTAACAAAAACCACACACACAGATTAAGATGTATATATGAAAACTAACATGTGCTGATTGCGTGTTTTCATGGTGTGGCACCTCAGGTTTGAATTCCTCTGGCTGGGCAGAGGGATGGACAGTGTCGGATTTTGAGCTGTTGTGTGGTGACGGAAGTCGAGCCCCTTTGTCAGAGTGGGAGAGATGTAATCTGGGAATAATCCCACCAAACACCATCATGACACGACCGGTACTCACTGCACGAGTGTACGACTTCCTCATGAAGTCACAGGTCAGCTTTTCATCTATCATCTAGTTCGAGAGCAATGAGAGAAAATCAAGAAAACTTACTTGATATCTATAAAAAACCTCTTTTTTATATTTGTAAATTCCATTTTTTGACCTTTTTATTGATGCAAATAGAGACTGTTTTAGTGGAATATATATGCGTATATAGAAATATAAAAAAGTGTTTATATGTGTAACGTTTTGGTATGCATCAGAGGGGAGAGATTTAGTTTTTTTATTTTTCCTTTTAGAACTTAAAGACATTTTATTTTCTGTCATAGGAAACTTTGGCAGCCAATCCAAACATAGAGTTCAAGCTCTTCGAGTCTCATCAGTACGGAGAAAGTGATCTGCTGTTTAAAGATGCAACAGAGTGTCTTGTCCATACGAGCCAGATGGACTACCGCTCCATCCTCGGAGAGGAGTTTTACACTCACGCGGAAACTGTGTTCAACTGCACACGCTCTGGTAACACCCTAAACTCACACAGTGGCAGATTGTGGTGCATGGCAGCTTTTTAACGTACCTTTCCCACAAAAAGAACTGACATATTTATGTCCACTCTCCTCACAACAGATATCTTGGAGTTTTGTAACCAGGATGTGTGCAGCATATTCTAATGGAGGAAAAGCAACACCACCTCTCCCTGTTTCTCAGTAGTTCAACTTTTACCGGGGTAAACATCACCGGTGTCATTGCTGTCATGAAAAGACTGAACTGAATGAAGGCCTCGGTTTCTCTCTTGAAACATTGAGATGTCTCAATGGCTCACATCTTTGTGTACGTCCAAGACACATAATATTTTAGCAATTGTCTGGAAACCTGACAACAAATTTTCTCAGAAATTGAAACTTAAAGAAAATATAATTAATATTTCTTAAATTTAATTCAACCTCATAAATTTTTCTGAAATAGATACTTTTGGGCCTGCAGATGATTGTGCTTGAAGCTTTGGTTGCAACAAACATACACATCCAGTGATCACAAGAAGTAACTTTCAGACTGCTCCTACATTATATGCAATCTTGACAAGTAATGTAATATTTAGTCATATGTTCCTATATTGCTTTCAGTTTCTGGAATAAGATTGATTTAATTCCAGTAAAATGTTCCGTTTATAATACATCATTCAAAAGTAACAAAAGCATTTACATTATTACTGGTTAAATGTAAGTTCACACACTTGTCAGTCCCTTTTTTAGATACACCTGTCCAACTGCTTATTAATACAAATTTCTAATCAACAAATCACACAGCAGAAATTCAATGCATTTAGGAATGAAAACATGGAGAGTAACTGGACAGTAAAGGGGATTTAAGTGACTTTAAACATTACATGGTTGTAGGTGCCAGGCCGGGGGGATCAAAGCATTTGAGAAATTGCTTATCGGCTAGGATTTTCCCACACAACCAACTCTAGGATTACAGAAAATGGTCAGAAAAAGAGAAATATCCAATGAGCAGCAGTTGTCTGACCTAAAATCCTCTGTTGATGCCAGAGGTCAGAAGAACGGACGGACTGGTTGGACATGTAACAACATGACAGTATGGATCCATCTTGCCTTGTATCAGCAGATCAGGTCAGTGGTAGTGTGATGGTGTGGAGGATATTTTCTTGGCACACGTTGGCCTCCTAGCGGTAGTAGGAGCACCTGAGTATTGTTTAAATGCCACAACCTACAGGAGTGTCCTTGCTGATCATGTCCATCCCTCTGACCATAGTGGTACCCATTTTCTGTTGACTACTTTCAGCAGGATAATGCACCATGTCACAAAGCTGAAATAATCACAAACTGGTTTCTTGAACATAAAAATGATTTCTTTGTCCCCTCTTCAGTCCAACAGAGCACCCTTAGGGTATGGTGGAAAAGGAGTCTAATCACAGCTGTGCAGCTGACAGATCTACAGCAATTGCATGATACTGTTGTGTTAATATGGACCAAACTCTCCAAGGAATGTTTCCAACCACTTGTTTAATCTGTCAGGAAAAGGCAAAAGACAATCCCATGCAACACACACATAATATAGTGGCCAGTTTGTGTATGCTCTGCTCAGCATGTTTACTTATTAATATGGAGTAGTTGCTGTTTACTTGAGTCTTATATTTCGACTCCAACTAAGAGACTGTTTTTCCCTCAAAATGTTCTGACTTATCTCTCTATTAATAATGGTTTTGCAGGAAAGAGGTGATTTAGTATAATTAAACTCAACCAGTATGTTTTTTTATTTTGAAATGTCCAATATTTTACAATAAAAATCCTGAAATGTTTAACTGTTTAATCGGTCATCACAGATGCTGTAAACACATTTTTTACTGCAACAATATTTCCTTCACTTGTCAAAATTATTAAAAGGAATAAAAATCTAACAGTGTAGTGTAACTTCTGTCAGGGGTTACATAACCAGTGACATACATAAATGAAATTAAATGGGTTAACTCATTTAGGTATGTTAAAATAGAGATTGCCGCAGCAATCTTACGTTCACTACAATTCCCATATTACAGCGCGGCTCTTTGGTGTTAAAGTAAAACAAGCACTTCCTGTTCTTTACACCCTGACAAAGGGTCCCATCTTATGTCAGCCTATTTTGGTGAATGTTACTTAACTACTCTTAGTAGCTGCCGACACTTTGTATTGCTGCTATCTACTGTAACTTCACATCACTGGTGGTCGGTATTAAGGTAAAATAACTAAACTGAAGTCAACCAACCTTCAATGACCGCTGTAGACGTGGAAAAATTCCAATGACTTTTTCCAAGTGTTCATTTTAACCTGTTATTCAGTCGAGCTCTACTGCCTTTAGCTGTAACTGCATGCTAAATGAGACGTCTGAAATAAAACGTGACAGCTCCTTGTTTTTGGTTCAAAAATGTCGAAAGGAAGGACTTGTGTGCTTGTTCTTAACCGGTGATTTTTATTTATTTTATCGCTGTAGATGAGACTACCATGGCGGGTCTTCACCTCTCCCACAGCCCCCATCAGAAAAGCCTCGTCGGTGGCTGCAGGTAAGCTGAACTTCGTGCCCGCCTGCAGCACCACCGATGCGCACTCGCTAGAACTGCTGCAGGACTTTGTGAACCGGGCCCGGCGCATGTTTATCATCAGCGGTGCGGGTCTCTCCACCGAGTCCGGCATACCAGACTACCGCTCGGAGGGCGTCGGGCTGTACGCCCGCACAGACAGGCGACCCATGCAACACGCAGAGTTTGTCCGCAGCGCAAAGTCCCGCCAGCGATACTGGGCCAGAAACTTTGTGGGGTGGCCGCAGTTCTCTTCGCACCAGCCGAACAACGCGCACAGGGTGCTGCAGCGCTGGGAGGAAACAGGGAAGCTGCACTGGCTTGTCACGCAGAATGTGGACGCACTACACTCCAAGGCGGGACAGAAGAGGCTGACCGAGCTCCACGGCTGCGCGCACAGGTGAGAAAACAGCTGGTGGAAGTGCCAGGTTTTAAGGTTTAAATTGCAAAAACACTGATTTATCAGCTCCTGATAATACTCAAGTTTATTTCTGGATTATTGACCCATTTATGAGTTTATTATGTTCGTATATTGTTTATTTTATAGCAGTGTTGTTCATCATTTAGATTGTACAGGAATGTTCTGAATGAACAGTGATGTAAAATGTATTATCACTTTAACCCTTTCATGCATGAATTACCAAGAAACAGTGCCACCGTTTTTTTTTACATACAGTAATTTACTTCCATAGACATTTTATTTCGTAATCACATTTACATATTATTTATTTATAATTTTAAATTTTATTCAAAATCATGAGTTAAATATGCTTCCTCATATTGCTACGATATGAATATTTTCTACGAAATATGTTGTTTCGTTTTCTTGTTTATCACAAAGGAAAGTTTGGTCATTACAATGTATATATAAATTTTTATTCTACAGTAAATTACAGTGTATTGCATGAATCACTGTCCCCTGAAGTGGCAAAATTGCTAATTTTCCATCCCCCACCCATGAATATGCTAGAAAACAGCTGTCAGATAGGCAGAAAGGGTTAATACAGGGTACATCAAGTAATATTGTATAACTGCGTTTATAAAGTACTTAACAGATGAAATATCTACATCCTCAGGGTGATGTGCCTGGGCTGTGGTGCCATCACACGGAGGGAGGATCTACAGAAACGATTTCTATCATTGAACCCAGAGTGGACAGCTCAGGCCGGTGCTGTGGCGCCTGACGGGGATGTTTTCTTAGCGGACGAGCAGGTTCAGAACTTCAGGGTCCCCTCCTGCGAGGACTGCGGGGGAATACTGAAGCCAGAGGTCACATTTTTTGGAGACTCTGTCAACAAAGCTGTTGTTAAGTTCGTGCACGACAGACTGGGTGAGACGGATGCAGTGCTGGTCGTTGGGTCATCTTTACAGGTACAAAGTGGAAAACATTGACACAAATAGCATTTCTATATAACTCTTTATATCTGGGGTTTAGCATTCAATTTTATTCCTCTTTGTCTCTTCTCAGGTGTACTCAGGATACAGGTTTTTACTCGCAGCGGGTGACAAGAAGATGCCAGTCGCCATTCTGAACATCGGGCCCACCAGGGCAGACCACCTGGCTGAGCTGAAAGTAAGCAGCCGCTGTGGTGAAGTGCTGTCAGCAATTCAGATCCACTGACACTGTATAAAAAGTTGGGACCATCTGCTCTTCAAAACTACCTCAGATTTAGCTAAAAAGCTGAGAGTATAAGGTGACATGACAGGAGCCACTCGAAGAAAACTCCTTCCTGTAATCACTACATGTCAAAAACTGTACAACTACACCCAAGTACTGTATAAAGGATGGATGGTGATGACAAATACAGTCAGAATGGTTAACAACTGTACTGGCAGAGCACACCGCAGAAAAAAAACATGAAGACTAAATTGTAGTTTGTTTAACTATATGAAGGTCCTGAGTTTAAAAAGTGAGGATGGAGCAAGGTCTCTGTGACTGGACTCTTCACGGCTGCAGACTAATGCTGCTTTTTAAATAGGAAAAGAAAGAGAAATTTGCAGAACAGTAAACTGCTGTTACACAAGTAATGTTCAGCATTATTTATGTCTCCAGGAAATTTGTTCAAATGACAGTTCAGGTTTTTTGTGTTGTTATTCTCATGCTGGTGTATCAAGTGGTTAGATCACTTGCCTTGACTTTCAAAATACTGCTAATGCCTTATTTAAAATGGTTTGATGACATGTGTAGCACTCATTCTAGATCTATAAGGTTTTTTTTTAAAAACATGTCCACATTCGTTTTTTAATGCATCATTGAAGCTTCAATTTGAAAACATTCAGGAGCTTGCAGTTTCTAAAACGGCTAAATTAATAAATAACGGGCTGGAACCCGTGGAAGTTGTGTGGAAGCTAGCTCACATGATTATTTTTGCATCATCTATGTATTTCACCTTTTCCCCCTCTTCTGTCCATGATTTAGGACACAGTTTAGATCATTGTTTAACTTGACATATTTAAAACACTAAAATTATACATTTTAAAGATTAAAAAATATATATATTTATTTTTCAAAGTACTGTACAGTCTAAAATTACTACAGTCTGGTGCATCTTCGTCAAAGTCCGCTAGACACGGGGCTCAGGTTTGAGTAATTCTATAAGCTTTTCAGTAAGTTAGACTCTAACAGAACTGTTCAGATATCATTGCTGCTTACTGTTGGGACAAAGTTTAGAGTATTTTTAGAAAGAAACATTTACATTTTCCTGCTTTGTCTGTTCGTTTGCAAGCCAATGAGCTGATTCAAGTCTGAGGTAAAAGTTACAGAAGCTCAGGTATAATCAGTGTTTGCTCAAAGTGAACTAAAAAATGTTACGAGTATTTTAACCCTCGTATGCCCCCTGGACATATTTGTCCACTTAACCAAATTCAAAGGTCCCTCACGGATAATCACCCGGCTCACCGAAGCTGATTTTTGGTGAAAAAGTGTCATCCTGTATGAAGATTCAAAACCCATTCAAAGTCCATTATTTGACCCTGTAATGGATTTCTAAACCAATCCATGACCCTTTGTGGACATTTTTGTCCATTGTCTAGAAAGTGTCCAAAAAAGGTCACAGGAAGCTGATTTTTGGCAAGCAGGTGTAATTTGGGTTTAGATTTTAGGATTCAAAGTTTCAGCATGAACATCCATTATTTGACCCCCTAAATGCATTTTTGTCCTATGCATGACCCTTTGATATCTGTCTATTTTCTAGAAAGTGTCCAAATAAAGGTCACAGGGAGGTGATTTTTGTCAAGCGGGGGTAATTTGGGGTTATGTTTCACGTTTCCAAGTTTCGGCATTAACATCCATTATTTGACCCTGTAAATGCATTTTTATCCTATCCATGACCCTTTGTGGACAAAAATGTCCGCCTGCCTTTTAGCCTTTTGTTACTGTAGATATGTGTACATATTATTTTCAATATATTTGAGATGACTTACATGGAGT
>JAVQJG010113533.1:0-27324 GCA_036024015.1 Craterocephalus amniculus | reverse complement strand
CGCTCCAAATTGTGACGTCACTTACCGGAAATCGGGTTGTTTATCAAGAAGACTGTTAAATAAAATTTCATGTTATTTAGATAGGCAACTAATGAAAATATGTGAAAACTATTAAGTTTAAGTACAGCTAGAAGAAACACCGTGAAAACGACGACTTTAAGTTTCACCAACGACGAGTGAAAGGTAATCAAAAAGTGTCCCTTTAAATGGGAATTGAACTTTGATAAATTGTACAACAAATTTGCTTCGAACCACGATAGCACCAAACTATTTTAACAAATGCAATGGACTCTTACAATAAATCTGGAGCAACAACGTTTTGTTTGAATCTAGTTTATTTAATTACATTAATGTTTTACTTGGGGAATATTTGGAAATGTGGTGATAAGTGGTTGGCTGCTGTTTGATTTGTACATTACTGTGATCTAAAGGAAATATTTTATATTTTTTAATTTGAAGTTGCCTGACAAAAGGTATAAAACACTTTCAGCTAACTTTCGGTTTCTTAATGTTTTTGTCCTTTGTCTCCCATTTATCTTTCTGTCTGACAGCCCTAACCCAGTTTTGCTGAGCCTCGGGTCTCTGCTGGTGACAGCTGACACGAGATGGACAAACTGATTCTGTTCAACATAGATGAGGAGCTAGACTCCTCTGAAGTGGCTGCGCTTTGTTTCTTATGTAGCGACGTTATCAACAGAAGGAGTCTGGAGACGGTGAGATTTGCATATTTGCCTTTGCATTTGTCTCAGCCCCATCAACAGAAAACATGCATCATGCATACACTCTATATCCATGATCATAACAGACCTAAAGTTTCTCTTTTCAAAGTGTCTTTTGGTTTATATGTTTCTGGGTTGTTTTCATACAGGTCATCGATGCAAAGGCTCTTTTCTCAAGACTGGAGGAAAAAGGCCTGCTGGATAATAGTGCTTTCCTTAGCCAGCTGCTTGAAACCATCCATCGAATGGATCTCCTCCGCAAGCTGCAGACCAATGTCACATCACAAGAAGAAACCGATGCTGTTCCTATCCTGTCAAATTACAGGTAAAAGCACTAAAAATAGCTTAAGCTATAGAAGAAAGGTGGAGTAAAACTACAGTAGTGGAGCTTAAATGTTGATAGTTTGAATGCAGAGTCTTTTGTTGCTTTTTGTATTTCCAGCTTTTCCTTCTCATTTTCACTCTTTGTCTCATTTCAGGATAATGCTGTACAGGATCTATGAGGACTTGACAAATGAGAATCTTCAGAAGATGAAGTTTTTGTTGGGAGAGCATCTGGGCAAAAGGCAGCTGGAGATAAGCAAAGTAAGCGTCCACACACACCTTAACACACTTACCTCGTCACCACCTTAGAAAAAAATCCACTTGCCACGCCCAAAGTTTTATAAGAACAGATGAGTCACAGTTGTTTTTTGCTTTTGAATGTAACATTGTACACTTTGATCAGCATGTAGTGGCATTATTAATAGCTATTTCACTTATTTGTTCATCACATATTCAAAAGCACAGAACATTAGACATCTTGAACATCTGAATAGTTTGAGATTTCTTTATAAGGTACATATTTAAGAAGTTAAAGAAAATCAAAATTTTCTTATCAGCTCCTTCTTTTAAGAGACAGTCAGGCAGAACAAAGAGTTACAGATATGCCACCACCTGAGTCTAGACTCATCGGATTTCTGCGATCCGGAAAAACCTGGAAGAATCCATTGTAAAATGCAGTTTATGGAATGTGCTCATATAAAGGCGTGGTGTGATTTCCCCCTACTGAGCCAAGAGTAACTCCTGATGTCTGAGTCAAATAAACAAGAATTTATGATGACTGTGTTTTTTAGCAGCAGTCTGAAGCTGTCATGAAGAAGTCCCCTCTCCAGCCCTGCAAATATGTCATAGAAGCATCTAGAGCCAAAATTATATCTAAGAAAAAAGACTTTCCTATTGAACCGTATAAATTTTTAGATCCACCGTATGATTACATGCAACACTTTGAAGGAATAGGGAATTAAGGGGTAAAAAAAAATCTGAGAAAAAAAGGGGGCCCTATGAGTCCTGGTTGAAGCATAAACACTTAAAGGATGTTGGCGCCCTCTGGTGTCCACTTTTAAAATAATTTTTTAGTAACATCTGGTTGCATATTTTAATATAAAACTTCTATTTGTTAATTTTTGACTTCACCACCATTGGTTACTGTATTTTTTTATAAAACTGCTCAACTTTTACAAAATAAAAAACAGAAAACACTCCTCTCTTTGCTAAATTGCAGACGGCGCTGGATTTGTTCAACGGAATGGAAAAGATGGAAATTTTGTCCAAAACAAACGTGACTGAACTCCACCGAGTCCTGCAACAGTTTGATAATCAACTGGCAACAACTGTATATAATTACATGCAAGGTATGTGACCCACCTCCACTCCTAAGCATACACTCATTAGAGTATTTACTATTTATGTGAAAGTAGGCGAATGTTCTTCTCTGAGGCAGATGTTGGCCACCTTTATCCACACAGAAGGTATTTCAGCATTTTGGGCTTAAAGTTGCTCCTAGATGACCATTTACCATTTTCTCTTTGTAGCGTTGCAACAGCCACTACCACAGACCCAACCTTCTCGTTTCAGCATGGATCAACAGGTATGAGCGAAGAAATCAGTTTTTTTTACAGTTAAAGCTCCATTATGTTAATAAGCTGATCGCCATGACTGTTTTCTGTCACAGGAACTGAACAACATCACTAGCACTCTGCGACCACAACCCTTTCTGTCCATAGGTGATACTCAGCCCAGCTGTAAGCCCTTTTTAAAATAAAATCTATGTATTGCATAAATTTGCACTGGCAGCCAGAGACCTAAGTAAATGACTCCTTAGTTACAGCTTCAGCAGACCTCTGCTATTTTCCAAATGCCACGCTTGTATTTCTGAAACTGAAACTGATTTTTGAACTGGCCATCAGGTGGAGGAGAGAGCATTTTTTCTGACTCACAGCCAGACACACAGTCATCATCTCTTTCCGATGAGGTATCCTCTCACAAACACAGTCATTCCCTTGCATCTGTTTGTTTCCTCTCTGCAGGATAATGATTAGTATGTGTGACTGCGCTTGTATCTTTTAGACGGAGTACTACTCTCTGACTCATAAACCTCGAGGTTTGTGCGTCGTCATCAACAATGAGAGCTTCAAAGGGATGGGTGTGGGATCACGTGCAGGAACTGAGCAGGATGCAAGTATGTTTTTGTTTTTAACAGTCGCATGGTCTGATTTATGACTTTATAGAAACGATCATTTCACTGCTTCCATTTGGTTTTTCCTGTGATACACAGTTGCTCTGAACACGGTGTTCACCAGCCTGGGCTTTAAAGTGGAGATACACAACGACCTGACTGCAGAACAAATTAGAAGAAGAATAAACGAGCTGGGTACAAGGAGTTTTTTGGATGATGACGCCTTGGTAAGTCATGCCGCATACAGTTAGAGCCATATGTTTGAGGCTATTGTATGTAATTTCTGCCTCTGATCTCCCTGTCAGGTGATATGCATGCTTTCACACGGAGAACAGGGATCTGTCATGGGCACTGATGGAAATCAAGTGGACCTGAGAGAACTGACCGAACCCTTCAAGAGCGGCAGAGCCCCCACATTGGCAGGGAAGCCAAAACTTTTCTTCATCCAAGCATGCCAGGGAAAAAACTTGCAGATCGGAGCCCCGCCGTGCCCCACAAAGCAAATTCAGAAGGAGGAGGGAGTCCATGACCAAATCGAGGATGATGCTTCCGTCCCCATCCAGACAGTACCCTGGGATGCAGATTTCCTGATTGGCATGGCCACTGTGCAGGAGTACAAGGCATTTCGAAACATAAAAAAAGGATCCATCTACATCCAGGAGCTGTGCAGGCAGCTGATGAAATCAGCAGAAAGGTGAGAGACAGACTGGGTGGTAGTAGCCACGGTTACATGAGAGTTTTAATTCCTCTTTAATTAGGAATTAAATATAATTCTGCTTTAAACAGATAAAAAAAAGCATGTAAACACTTAATTTCTGAATCCGAATTAAACTTAATTCTGAATTAAGAGGCTCTCCTCATCCTCTATCATGTAAACCCTTCCCAACCTCTGGATTTAAAGCGGAATTAAGAAAACGTGATTTTCATGTAAACCCGAATGAGAAGATTTTAATTCGGAATTAAACAATAAAATTTAACCGTAACCATTAACAGCCATCTTCGGTGGCCTGAGTATTGCTGAAGGATGCATGTTCAGTTTCTCATAAACCAATAAATATATTCAGTTTCTCATAAACCAATAAATATATAATCCTTTCAGGACATTTATGATATCAGACAAATATTGATTGTTTGTCTACCTAAATAAATGTAATCGGTCAATGGAAAAAGAGCAGAACTAACCTGCTGAAAGATGGCATATTGTCTCCAGCTATAGTCAAATCATACACTGAATGATTCAGTTTCCCTCCTGTTCTTGTATGATGGGACAAGGACGGTTGGTCATTTAGACTGAGGGTTGGTATGTAACCGTAGTTGTGCATTAATATGCATAGACTCAGTTTTCAGTAACTGGGTAAACATTTACTTTTTAAACATTTAGTTTAGGAAATAATTGTCAGAAATGGGAATGTTGGCATTCTGCAGTATTAGGAAACATTTTTTGCCCACAGTTTGCCTTTACAGCTTTCTTTTATCACACAGCGGGATCCTGTTTCCTTTTTTAAATGAATTACTAGAAAAGATTTAGTTTTTTCTCTTATTTTCTGTGCAGCTCTGAGAACGACGACATCCTCACTGTCCTCACCCGCGTGAACAGGGAAGTCAGCAAAGGAGTGTATAACAGCTACAAACAAATGCCTGAGCCCAAATACACCCTGACCAAGAAGCTCGTCCTCAAATGTGTCTGAGCAGTCCAGCAGCAACAACCGGACTTCTCAAACTCTCAAATACTTGAACTGCAATTAACAGTGTGTTTGGGCATGTTTGTATGTATATATGTATTTGTGTGTCTGCGTATGCCTCAAATGTTGGATGAATTTATGTTTAGTTGTAAGTTTGTAAAATAAAAAAATTGAAAACATGTAGTAATGAACTGTTCTTCATTTTAATATACTTCTTCAAAAATAATGTTTTTAAAAGGTGTCTTTATACCTAAATGTTTTAATGACTATCTCTAATGCCAAATATCTAAGATTATAAATGTCTAAAGATTTCAAGTCATTCTCCTTCATGAAATATGTAAGGGAAAATGAGTTTTGTTTTTTTTACATTTTACGATCATTAAGAGTTTTATTCCCAGTTTGAATTAAAAACATGAAATATTAAACTTCAAAATGTGCGCAGATACAATAAGTTAATAGGATTGCTCTGTACTGAAATAGTTAATCTGGAGCACTGTGGTAACTGATTGAGGTTTCTTTCATGTTTTTAGTCAAAGGCAATGTGAGATTTTCTTAATTATAATGCAAACAATCTATCAATTAATCTTTGATAAGAAATTACTAGACTGAAATAAATTAAATGCAATTAATCGTTTTGAGCCCGTAATTCATCCCCAGCCCTCTGAGAAGCTGCCCTCTGAAAATAATTTAACTATATTAAATTTATAATAATAATTGTTTGTATTTGTCCGTGTGAGTGTGGTGTTCCTGCTGTAAAGAATAAATATTTTAAATGATTGGCATTTTCATAGAAAGGAGCCTTCAGCTTCTCAGAAAAACGACTGCTTATCAGTTAATCGATCATCGATTGATAAGATGAAACAACTATCAATTAATAAATTACTTTATAATTTGCATCCCTATCTCTTATACAGTTGCCCAATAATATATATTAAAAACCACATCAAGTGGTAGATGAGTAAAAAATGCGTTTTAGACAAACGCTCGCGTTGTAATGCACCTTTATTTAGTAACATGACACGCGCCTGTTGATGGTGAGTCAGCGCCTGTTGCATCCACTGTGGGTGCGTCTGTGTGACAGATTCCTCCGGACTCCACCCTGCCAGCTCTCCCCGCGGTTCCAGGAAAGCTTTTCTCGCTGCTGCTTTACATCTGTGCGAAATACGCACACAAGTGTTGTGGAGCGGCGTGGGAACAGCTGGAAAACCTGCTGAGCGAGTTCTCATCGAGTCGCTTCCTGAAGAGCGTTTATTTTTTTAAAAACAAGCAAAGAGGACGTGCGGCTGGGACCCAACTCATTTTATCTCTGGAAATCAATCCGACCTGGTGGACCTTTCATAATTAGGTAAACTGAGCTAGTTTTAAATGCAGTTTCATTTACTTTAATGAGTGGAAAGGGTTGCGCACGGCGTGCGATTGTGGACACTTTAATGTGTTGGTGAGACTCGATGCACTTTGGGAGTCTGAGCTCTTTGGGTGTGTAGCTGCCGCCTGCACTCACTCACCTGAAAAGGCTTTTTGTTGGGTGAGGTTTAGTCCGTTTCTCATGAACAGGGTAGTGTTTAGATGTTATAAGCCTATATATATAAATTATAAAGAATATCAATTTGGCCTTATCTGCCGTTAAAGTTGATGGTTTTTATTCAGGCCTGCTTTGAATCAAAAGTGTAACCTAGTATCGCGATATTCTGCTGCATTAAACACTTTTCTGCATAATGAGTCCGATTTTAAGATAATAGTTCAGAACTTTTAATATCACTGTTTCAAGATATCAGGTTTATGAATGCTTAGAGTTTAGCTATATGACAGCAGCTGACAGTTTTGAAGTTGTAAGACTGAAAACAGATAGTAATAGTATCTTTGGTCTAAATTATGAGATACTAAGTTTGAATTTCAAGGAGTTACAGAAAAGTCAAGTCCATATTTAGAAATTGTGTTTCCAAACATTTATGTTCGACTTCGATAAAGATAAAAGTAAAGAATTTAGAGTTTCTTTGTCAGAAATCTGGTATAGCCTACTTCAACGTTTCTTTCTTTTCTTTTAATTTAAGACATTATTTTAAGCAGAGTGATGCTGGTTCCTCCGTGTGCTCAGTCACCCCTGACACACATCACCTCTGTCAAATTAAAGATATGTGATGATTTACATGAAATGGGTCACATACTGTATCTCACCTGAAGATACGTTTTCTGTGTTCATTGAGAAATAATGGTCATCCACAGTTTCATAGCTTTTTAAGGCAGTAGTGTTGTTACAGCCTATCACTGGATTGTATTTGATGGAACTTGCTTCCTCTTGTTAATAATTTAGAAGTTGGATTGCAGTCAGGAAAGCAGAAATGAACAGGCTGTGTTTGGGGGAAGGTTACTATCTCTGATCTATTTCATAGCTGAGGAGTAAAAGCAATATGGCTGGACTTTAATATTATTTTTTTTAAATGTTTGGAAGATAATGTCACAACATTTATAAGATAAATTACTGTGGTCATGATAAAAACTGCGGTGAAAACTTGACAACACTACTAAACCACTCCAGTTAAGTGGTTAGCATTATTGTCTAATGGCATGAACATCCCTGGTTCTCTGCAAGTTCTCTCCCAACCCTGCCTTTTAATAATCAGGTATAGATAATGGATGGATAAATATTTATCTACACTACTCACAAAAATGGTAGGTTTACAGAAAATGTCAAAAATATGTAGGCTACCATACTGATTAGCATATCACGAATGTAAGGGAAGGCAAATTTATTTGTATAACACATTTTCAGGTTCAAGACAATTCAAAGTGCTTAATGTATAACATTAAAAGAAGAATTACATTAAAATCATTTAAACACAAAATCATTAAAAAGATTTTAACATTTAAATAGAATAAACACCACATATACCGCATACTTTATATACCACAACCTAAAATCCCACTTAGGTGTTATTTTGGACTAATGATGACAAAATGTGACTGATTAGATGCAAGCTGACAATGAATAAAGATATTTAGTTATCTATTCATGGTTTAGGCATCGTTTTTTTTTTCTAATATGTCCTAAAACATTGAACAGTTGAACATGTGTGTTCCAAAGTGTAGAGAAAGTTTACCTGTAAAAGCTATGGTGCATTTAGGATTTACTTTAAGTATTCTGACATGATTCAAAAAGACAAATGCCCCAAACATTTTGTGAGAATTGTAGTTCAGCAAGTTGCATGTTGGCTCAGAGTCATATCTGACTGTGATATTTCAATATATCAGCATAGAAACTGTAGCAAAACCAGTACCTGTCCTGGTAAAAAAGAAGAAATATCTGCTTTCAGAGGCTTTGTGTGCAGGAGGAATTGTGACTTTCTCTTCAGCTAAAGCTTGAAAATAATAATGACGATAATGATAACGTCACTTAGTGAAAACTGCCATTCATGTTTTTTTTTTTCATTATTCTTTAATATGTAGAGTATTTTCTCAAATGGGCCTTAAGTTAGGAAAAATAGACCAGCAGAAACTATGTCATGGTTACTGGATTAACTACAGGTTTGAATCAAAGAAGACTTTATAAAATAGCTTATGATCACATGTTGGACATGACCACAGTATCACACCTTATATTTTGAAACCATAACAGAAGAACCCTGGCTTTCACCAACCCGTTTAACAAGACAAGAATTGCAGATCTTAATGACCCAAAATACATTTTGTGGGTTTTTATCGATCACCAGCACCTGTCTGCAAGTCATTCAAAAACATTTTTGACTAAACAAAACAAGGTCAGCTGATCTGGTTTGTGCTTTCTTGTGTGGTATCTCCGTTATTTTATCTGTCCATGACATCATCTGCATGACTAAACACGTGGATTTCTGCTTCGGGGGGTTTTACTGCCCACCGTGCGTGAGTTTTCAGTTTACTAGATACTTTACAACACCAAAAAGCACATATGTTAGCAGCGATACATGCAACATGGTTTCTGCAGGCTACGGCCGTCTCAGAGTTACACCCTCCTGCTCCACTTAAACCTGAAGCCCTTCTTTTTCTGGAAACGGTCTCAGTGACCAGTAATGATCAGCTCTGTTGTTTCTTGTGTGACTGGACTTTTCCAGTGAATGTTTTCTGTCCCGTTGCTTGGTGCTGTGATGTGATGTAATGGCAGCGGGAGGTGGGGCCAGCGCTGACATTCCTGCACTGTGTTCCCCTAAAAGCCTCATTGATGCAGCTGTGCTGCTTTTAGACTCTCTGAAAATCACAAAGTAAACAAAGCGTCCTAAGAAGGCTTGCTGATCCTTTCTATCTGGTGTTTTGCTATCTACAGTAAATCAAAATGTATATTTTTAAAGTAATGTTTAAATGCTTCACATTTTAGCCACAGTTTTGTTTAGGTCACTGTGGATTTATAGTTTGCTTCTACGTTTTCTGTTTGTTTTATAAAAGAAAGTCACTAATGAGGCCCACGCCCTCTTTTCAGACTCTTGTGGTTTTCATAAATCATGTTGTTGATCAGAACCGCATGTTCCTGATGACCTGATACAACCTCGCATGTGTCCAAAAAGGTTAAGCTCTTGTGTAGCCGACGCTGAGCCAGAAGTCTGTTATTATCCAGGCTAAGTAGATAAATGTGAACAACACAGTGACTTCACACACCACCTGTGTTTCTTTTTTGTTCCTTTTCTTTCCATTGTGCGTAATGGCAGGATAATCTGTACGTATTAGGATAGTGGATATTTATTTTCTGTTATAAAAGGTAGAAGCAGCCTCTGCCTTGCTGGAGCCAGAGTATTTGTGTTGCTGTCGGCAGATTGAGAGGGTTACTGTCACTGCTGCCACAGGAACTGATCTCTTTACTGGTTTTCCCGTGCGGCTCTACAACTGTTGGAAATATAGGTAATTGTTTTTTTAATAGACATGTAGAAGAAAAAACAGGTTTATATATCTGATGGTCTAAATGAGGTCAGAAGGTGTTTCTAATGCTAATTTTTCTGCTGATACAGAAACTATAAATTAATGTGCAGTATCCGTTAAACTGAGCTCCTTTTAGGTTTTGGCTTGTGTGTATGTTTGTTAGGCATTATCTTCTTTTTAGGTGAATTCTCTTACGTGTTGTTTCTAGTACCTGGTTCATCTGATTTAGTTTTTCTCTAATAGTCCATAATGACGTTTTTATCTGGGCTGTTTTTATTTACTGGCTGACTAAATGTATTACTCCTAAGATGGAGGTTGTGTATGTATTGCTGTCTGTCTGTCAGCAGCATAACCCAAAATGTTATGGAGCATTTTGAAGACATTTTCAGGGAATCTCTCTACATGGAAAAAGGCAAGGCAAGTTTATTCATGTAGCGCTTTTCAGGTCCAAGACAATTAAAAGCGCTTTACATACAACATAAGAATTACAATAAGATGAACACAAAATCAAACACAAAATCATTCAAAAATGGCGATTAAGTCTAGAGTAAAATGCACATGTTCCACTTGTTTGCAGCATAATAATAGGTAATAATAGCTAAAAACTAATAGGTCTTAGCTAATAATAGCTAAGAACTGCTTCTAAGGAGAAAGTGATTCGATTTAGAGATCTGGATCAACGCCTGGCGTTTACTCGGCGGAGATGGGAATAATTTAGCTGCATTGTGCAAAATGTGTCCGATTGCTGTTGTGTGTTGGAAGTAGTTTGCTGTTGTGTTGTAATTTCTTGATGTTGTTAAGGCAGCTATAACAGCCTCTGAGTCTAATGTTTCCTTGAGTCTGTTGTATTATGTATTATGTATTTATTATGTTAGGATTTTAGACCTTTGATCATTTCCCGGTTACTACAGTAAATCTATCTTTAGTGTTTCTTCAATCCTGAACTTTGAGATTCATGAAACAGTTTTCTATGTTCCTTTTTTGTTTTTTTTTCTTATTGGATGAATAGTTTTCTTGTCAATGATTTTTACTTTGCTGTCTTTTTGCTTTTGCGTTCTGTAAAATAACCTTGTTAAGTTAAGTTAGTTAAGTTAGTTTAACAAATGCAGCAAAATTATGTGGAGCTTCTCATGGAACACTGTGTAACTTTTGACCCAAATATAAACCTTATGTGAGTAATAATGGAGGAATTCTGGGGTCAACAGTGTTTGATGTGTGCTGGGCTCCGATAGAGCTGCCCTCTTCAGAAACCAGCCATTTTAACTTTACAGCAGCAGATCCGTCTCTCGTGGATCATGTGACCTGCTGCGCTTTGCTTTGTGGCTCGCCCAGTATAAACACAGAGAGCTCTGCTTTGTGCTTCTTTTTTACACTGTCTGCAGGAGAAAGACTGTTTAATTTTGTCATAGTGTGATGTGGGAGGTACAGGTTTAGCGCCCCTAGTGGCCAGAAGATACATGGTATCCCTTTAAGTCTTAAGCTGGGTTTATACTTGCACGTTCTCTGCATCAAGAGGGTTACGGCGTGACCAGCGTAGCCTCTGCGTAGGTCCACAGAGGCTCGACGCACACCTCTTCAGAGCTAACTGAAGCCGGCTACGCGGACGCAGAGACGCGGAAGTTCTCCGCTGTGATTGGTCAGACTGTGATACTAGTTTCCAGCTATTTGACTACCTTTAAACTGCAGGTAAAATTGACATATTGCAAAAATCTCCAGATGTAAGGAAAGTTTAAATCAACGATCCTGCTGCCATGTTTGTGATTTGTGGCACAAAATCCACAGAGACGTCAGTAATGACTCACATGGGAAATTATCGGACTGTTCAGCTCATCTCCCAGCGGCCCTTAAAGACTGATTGGATTTGTATGTTGAAGCACAGAAAAAAACTCTACCTTGTGGGGTTTACTGACTGGTACCAGCCTACTGCCACATGCAGATCCGGAAAAGAGACTGCGACCCGGCACGTTTACCTACGCTGCAGTATAAACACTCAGAGCCTCTGCATAGCTTCTGACTGCTCAGAGACGAGTATAAACCAGCTTTATTTTGATGTCTCACTCTTTAGTGTCTAACTCTTCTGGCTTTTTTACTGAACTCTGAAAAGAAAGCAGAGAGAAGGAAAGGAAAGGAAGGTACTGATCGTGTAAATCCTACATAACCACTCGTCCCTTAGTCTCAGAGTTTAGGCGTCACAATAAGACGATGCTCGTGCAACAATTTTGATCATGATGGTTATTTTTAGTAAATATTGTCAACACGATGTCTAGAAATCTCCATCTCCCCCATCTCTCTCCACAGGTGTCATGTCCAAGTCAGACTACCCTCCAGGGTACAATGACTCCCATGGCCAACTGTACGCTCCTCAGGGCGGAGGTTATCCTCCTCCCCCGCCGTACGGCTTCCCCTCTTATGGTGGATCCCCGCCAGGCCACCCCTCTGCTCCCTACCCCACCGGTCCGAATGCCCCGCTGTACCCAGGCCAGCCAATGGGCTATCCTCCTGGACCTTATCAGGGACAGCCTCACCCTGGTGGGCATCCAGGTTCAGGCTACCCTAACCCACCTCCCATGCCTCCAGTCATCCCACCTACCATCCCATCAGATGTCCTGAGCTCAGGTAAGACTGCTCCTGCGAGATAGTTTCCCTTCTTCTAGCCTCTACGCTCACTAATGTTTTACAAATGAAAAGGATGTCAGTTTTGCACCGACTTCTCTGTGAGAATACATGTACATTTCCCCCACGGTATCCAAATGTTCCTTTAAGTTTTAGGGTTCCCCAGTTAGCTTAGTCCGGATTTAAACCATCATAAAACAAAAACTATAATAGCTAGAGAGATAATGTTTTTTTAGCTGAAAGCTAAGAATCTCGCCGTTCTAACGAGTCAATTGGTGCGATTTGATGACATGATCACGTTGCGCTACGTACGATACAAAACGGCGATGCAAACCAGCAATTACAGTTACAGTTTCATTTTTTAAAGGGTTAAAAGTTGGATTTGTGGACAGGAGCCTGTCTGCTCTCGCGTGTGAGGGAGTTCTGTTGTAGTTTCTGATTCCAGCTCTGTTCCACAGACGAATCAGGGGACGGGTTTGCTGCACGCGGAAGCGGCTGGGACAACCTGAGCATCCGGCACGCTTTCATCAGGAAGGTAAAGAACTGGCTTTATGTTTGTTTATCTGGATGGAGCAGACATACCTTCATAAAAAGAAAAGAAATCCTAGTAATAATCTGGACTGTCAGTATGCATTAAGGGACGTTAAAAGTTAGCGTTGCTGTTTCTTTTTCCATCGTTCTGCCATGACAAGAATGCTTCATGCAAATTTGCTGCATAGTCGACCAGTGAACAGACATTTACTGACTTCAGATCAGTGATGCCACAGATTACTTGAAAAAGTAATCTAATTACTTTACTGATTACTAAGGTTTAGGAGTAACTAAGTTAGATTACTAGTTACTTAGTTACTAGTTAATATATTTAATATTGTGCATAATGATGTTTCTCTTTTATCATGGAAATGTATGAACAAAGGAGTGTCCAGTACAAGTTTGATCATATTAGATGGATTCAGAGGTCAAAGATTTCATGTTTGCCGACAACACAATTAATGCCCAGATATGATTTTGCTTTGATTCTGTTCCAGAGGAAGGAGCAGTTAAAATTAGATGACTCCACATGTTGATTTTAACATGTTTACTTCAATTTATAAGCTCTTTCTTAAACAAGTCTTACAAATGAGTACTATGTGGACATTCATTTCTGTTTTCAAATTGGATCTATGCTGCTTGAACCATTGACTAAATGTATAATTACACCCCGAGCTGCACCTCCATTAATAATATGCAAATAATCATATGCATAAGGAATGTGTTAATATCATAACTAAAGAGGCATAATAATAAAAACAAAGGCACAAATTAACAATATGAAGCAAAATCTGGAAGATGTATTCAAATGAAAATGCTCATCCTTTCTTTTCCTTTTTAACTTAATGGCATCATGTAGCGCTAAAACATTTGGCCACATGTCTGATGGAAGGAGATGTTCACAGTTTGACAGTGTGTTCACCTCCTTGCACACGGATTGTGTTCATGTCATTTAAGCATCTATTTACATAAGTATGCACACTGTTCTGGTGGATGTGGGTGTTCTGAATCATCCAGGCCTGTTTAATGTTACATACCGTCTATATCAGGGATGTCAAACAAGTTACTCCAATCAAACGGTGAAATGTTGAATTTTTTTAGTTCTAGATACCTGTTATCAAACTATTTGTGATAGTTTTAAAGTCCTTGTGATCTGTTTGTTGTAATACTTTTGTGATTAAAGGGACTTGAGGCGATTTTACAAATTTTAACTCAGTGCGGCCGCTACAGGCCCTGCGGATAATTGCAGCCACCAGCGAAGCGGCACAGGAGCGCACACAAAAACTTTACAAACTGTCCAGTCATATTTTTTTAGACTCACGAGGTGCTGCTGATAAAGTTGTCTTTTTGTTCGTGGTTTCACTTTTTTGTGCATCCTTTCAGTGTTTGAATCCGAGTCCACAGTGGTCACGTTCTTCCTGTTCAAGAGCTGCCAGCATACAGCGTCAGTTTACGTCACATCCCCACGACTGCGCAGGAAATTCGGACGCTGAACTGCATCGCATTATGTAGCACACAAGCTGTTCAAGGCAACGGACAGATGTGCAGATTGCCTCGTTATTTGGGGTTTTTAATGCTTCACACCCATTAGCATCGAATAAACTGGAAACGCGTGTGTAGTTTCTCACAAATCTTGCCTTAAGTCCCTTTAACCAAATATATAAAATGTAAAATGAAGTTAATATGTAAATAAATAGATATAAAAGAAAAATTTTATACAAAATAATATGAAATAGGTTTTATCTCAAGTAAGTTTTATAAATTTAAAATGTCAAATTCAAAAATGAAAAAATCTAATTGATTGTATGCTAACGTATTTTTGTTTAAAAGATTAAACAATTTAATTTTTTTATTCAATATACAAAATATATTTAACACAAAAAATATTTAAATGAATTAAAATGTAAATGTGAAACTGAGGAAAGGTTTTATGGAAATTGATTCTTCTTTTTTAAAGAAAATTCAGCTTGCTCACAGTGAGAAAATTGCATTTTTTAATAAAATTCAGGTTGGTCCGGCCCACTTTAGATCAGATTTCGCCGTATGTGGCCTCTGAACAAAACGAGTTTGACACCCCTGGTTTGTATAAAAGCCTGGAGCAGCAGGACAGTAAAGACTGGTCGGTCACCGTGTGTGTATTTTATTCATGTGTCTGGGCTATACAGTAGGGTTTATCCACTTCAAACCTTGTGAAAAATCACCCATGGCCTGATATGATCAAATCTGAAATATGAAGGAATCTCGTGGTAAAAAAAAAAGAAGCTCGGCTGACACAACATGTGTGTTTTTTCCAGGTCTACCTGATTTTGGCGTCGCAGCTGCTCGTCACCACAGCCATTGTGGCCATATTTACATTTGTGTGAGTACTGAGCATTTCCTTCCTGTGGCTGTCAGCGTGTGAGTGTTTACCACTTTTAACTGCTCTGTTTCCCACAGCGAGCCCGTCAGATACTTTGTGCAGAGAAACCAGGCCATTTACTGGGCCTCATAGTAAGTCTCGCCCTGCTGTAGCTTCACCAACCTCCTTTAAGATGCGCCTCTGGAAGAGTTTCTGTACAAGGGTTTTTGTGTTTTGTCATTTTTAGTGCTGTTTATTTCATCACCCACCTCGTGCTGGTTTGCTGTAAGGGCCCCCGGTGAGTGCCAAGAAACATTTTCACAAATATTTCTTACTGGATGATATTTAATGACTTACATCCTGGATACGCTGTTTTTTGCAGGAGGAAGTTTCCATGGAACGTCATTCTGCTGCTCATCTTTGTGAGTTGAAGTCCTTGTTTTTTTTCATCTTTAGAATAGGGGACGGATGAGACACATGATTACAGTTTCCTGGACTGAAATACTTCACCTCAGCTTTTTAATAAGATTTCCAGTAGCATACATACTGAAGCTCCATATTTTGACAGAGTCGCTGTTTGCATAGTAGCGTTTCTTTGTTTCTACAGGTACTGCTCGGAAAACTGGAATTTCCTGAAAAAGTGCTGCATTTCTGTAGCATAACTTCAAAAGTTAAATGTCAAAAGACAAGTAGTTTGCAAATCAATACATTTCAGCTTTTATTTGTTTAGATTTTGCTGGTTTTATTTGCAGCTTCAGAAAACCTGAAATTTTTAAAAAAACCTCAGAAATCAATAAAAACAGGATTTTAAATACAAAAATGTCAGGCCTCTGACAGTTAAATCTTGCACAACTTTCCCAGCATATTCTAATTTTCCCAGTAGTATCTGTATTTGCTTCATTTCTGTGGTATCAGGCTCAGACGATATACCTATACTTGAGTCGAAATTGGAGGAAATGTGGATCAATGTAAAAATCTATGTGGAATTTTGGATAAATGAGAAAATGCACAAATATAGTACAAAGTGTTTCTTATGGGATTATGGAGCAGTTTTGTGTGTTGCTGGAAATTACTTATAAACAGATTTTTGTAGCCATATTTTAAGACTTTATATTAACTTTTAGAAAACTTTATGTACAATTTCTGTCTTTTAGAAATTCGTGTTTTTATTTAGATTAATCACACTGTATATAAATATGTGAAGTGAATATTTCATATTTGTTAGGCTTAGTCAAGTGTATGACTGGAAGAAGTATTTTATTCTTTTAATTACATCTAGCTCAATATAAAAGATAATACACAAAGTTCATGACTTTTATTATTTTTGTTCAGACTCTGGCTTTGTCCTACATGACCGGGTCCATATCCAGGTAAAAACACTCACCTACACACCCAAATAAAGAAGCTGGCCAGCATGTCACAAAATGAGCAGATATCTTCCTCCTCATCATCATCATTAGTCGTGTTTCTCTGTGGTTTTAGTTTCTATGACACAAAAGCGGTGTTTCTGGCGTTGGGGATCACGGCCGTCGTCTGCATCGCTGTTACCGTCTTCTGCTTCCAGACAAAGGTGTGTTTCTGTCCCGGTTCACCAGCTTTAAATTCAGCAACACGTTTTAACACGTCTGTCTGCGGTTGCACCATCCAGGTCGACTTCACCAAGTGCCAGGGCCTCTTCTGCGTCCTGGGGATCGTGATGTTTGTGACTGGCATCATCACAGCCATCGTCTTGTCCTTCAAATATGTAAGTTAAGCTGCTGTGATGAAGAAAAACTCCAATTCCTGATTACTTTTTCAGCCTTTTCTGTTTTCTAACCACTAATTATTGTTGCAGATGCTGTGGCTTCACATGCTTTATGCAGCTTTAGGAGCCATCGCCTTCACCATGGTGAGTGCTTCATGGTGTGAAATAAAGGGCAAATCATTTATAGATATTAAGGTTTTATATGCAATTTGTCTTCTTTTATTTATCTAAAACAGGAAAACGGGCCTTATGAGATCTAAATATTAGGAAAATTCATCCTCAGAGGAAAAACCGTCTCATTATTTAACAAAAACGAAGCCAAAATGAGGAAGCGGTTTGAAAAACTTGATGATTCAGCACTTTGTGGAACCACTTTCTTTAGCAGTAAATTAAAGTTTTGTCTGTTACATCACTGTAGGAATTACTTAGTTTTCATACACTTTTAAACTATTTTTCGTTCAATAATCAGTTATTTGTAAGACATTGCCCTCTGTTCATCTGAGCTTGTATGTACCTCATTTTAAAACCTGGCAAGGAGTAGATGTTATATTTGATTTAGTTTTCTATTTTTTCCCTTTCAGACTCTAATTTTCTGTTTTTTTGCGTGTTGTAGTTCCTGGCTTATCACACCCAGCTGATCATCGGGAACAGGAAGCACTCCATCAGCGAAGAGGAGTACGTGTTCGCCGCGCTCTCCATCTATGTCGACATCATCCAGATCTTCCTCTTCCTTCTGCAAATTATCGGCGCTTCCACAAAGTAAAACTCCAGAAGCTGGAGTCCACATCCAGCAGCAGGATTCTTTTAAACCATCTTTTTCTCAGTAAAAAACAAAAAGCTTTTGCAAAAAGTCAAAGGGCTGAATTGTAAACGTCAGTGTCGGCTACACCTATACAAGAAAAATGCACTTTTTCTGAAACTTTTTGTCTGTACCTGCTCTAAGCAACTTACGTTAAGTTAAGAAATGATCTTCATACACTATAAATATGTTACGATATTGGAAGGGAAGCAGTAGCACTGTCTTTTTCTCTTTTTTGCTGTATCTAAGTTAACATTTTTCTCTGCACATGTGCAACTAAAATCCTTTTATTTCCTGCATCAAATTATTTAAAAGGATGAAAAAAAAAAGAAAAGTTGCCAACACGAATGGCCAACCTTGGGTTCGTGTGGCCAGTACCTCAAACTAAAATGCTTGTCAATTAGTGAGTACTTTGGAAGTAATGTTGTTCCCTGTAAAGCACAGTTACCAGCAGTAGCATTATTTCTGTTGCTTTATGTTCATATTCACTGAGAAAGGATTTTACTTTATGTGCAGGGTTAAAGGTCATAAGATTTGATAGTATTGTAGTTTATTTAGTGTTTACTCAGATTAGGGAGCTTTTCCATGCATTCATTGCCATGGTGTTACATCTGTGGAGCTTATCTTCAAGTCAGAGATCCAACCAAAGAGGCGATGTCCAAAACATCCCGGCACCCAGCTGTTCATCCACAGAATTATAAACCTACCAAGTTACGTACAGTACAACTCTTACTCAATCCCACATGTAAAGGAAAGGTCAGTAAGTGTGTGAGGGAGGCGGTGTAATTATACATATCATTCATGACAATCTGTTTGCTTTTTCATATGAAATAAAGATTTATTTCTAAGTTTCTATTTGGTTCAGATACTTTTATACCAGTGCTCATTTGTTTAAATATACATACAAACCTTTCGTTTTTCCTCCATCAAACAGATATCAGTCTCTCTGCAGCAGTCCAAGTGCCCCTCCGGATATGATGCAAATCACATCTGTGCTGCTCTGCGTCATTGGTCCAGTTTGGCCTCCTTTGCATGCTGGCGGTAGCGACTCCCTTCGTAATCTCCCTCGTTGGATTGCTTCATCCTCTGTCTAATCTTCAGCTGCTTCAGCCGGTTTTTGTCCACTTGTCTCTTAGCCAGGATGAAGCCGATGATTCCCGCGGGGAGACCGATCATCCTGGATGGAGAGATGAGACTTTAGTCAACAGCTGCAGCCTGAGCCTGTGTGTTCATGCTTCAGACTTTTAAATAACAAAGAAGTCTTTTTTTAATATTATGAAGAAGTTGTCATTAACCTGGACGCATGCTTGCAGAAAGTTGATACACAAAACTTTATTGTACAATTAGCTTGGAACAGTATTGGGTCACCTTTTGTATGAATACAGTGTTGGACATTTTTAATACCTTAAATAACAAAGACCCTACTGTTTACTGAATTCGGTGTTGCACCATAAATGCAAAAGCCCACCAGGCCAGATCCCTGCCACAAAGAAATCTAACTGTACAAGTGGAATTTGTTCAGATTTAACATTTATTTGATAGAATCAAATCAAACTTTATTTCTATAGCAACTTTCATAAAAGAAGTCTCTCAAAGTGCTTTACATCATAAAAATGAAATAAAATAAAAACAAGTTAAAAAAACAAAAGGTCATTAGCGCACACATTTACCATCACACACACAACAGAAAATCATCAAGCCACTCCTGTTTTCATACAAATAAACTCTCTCATAGTGTCTGTCTCTACAATTGTGCAATACATTATTTAAGCTAAATACACAAAAGACAAATGAATCAACACCGCTGTTAGGAAACGATACCTTGGGGATCTGTCCACACCTGGAGCCGCCCCACCAGTGACCACAGAGGTCATCAAAGTCTGGGCAGGCCAGGGCCCCGACCAGGACGACCCCCGCAGACCGGGGAGGCAGCTCCCGATGCGGAGGATCCCCACGAGGAAACACTGGAGCTAGAGGAATAAATCGAACTGGATCACATTCATGTTTTATCGGTCTTCTAGCAGAAATGCAAGCTCTGCCGTTGGTCCAGAAGTTTGGCACAAACTGGCACAGAAATTGATGGAAATGGGTATAAGAGCCAAAAACTTGACTGGAAATTAGCCGAATGTTGATCTGATTATAGTGATGGAACCGTGTGTGTGTGTGTGTGTGTGTGTGTGTGTGTGTGTGTGTGAGGGTTGTCTCATTCCTCTCAGCCTATCCAGGTAGTAACCTTGACTCTTGGATAGAGGTGGTGTGGAGCATGAATGAAGTAAACATTTCAGTCTTGATAGGAATGGTGCCGGGTCACGAGGAAAATCCTGCAAACAGCGGCTTCTGTCACGCTGATGTCAACCAATCAGAGCTCAGGTCTGTCTGCTGGACCGTGTCACCTGAGTTTCAGAGGGATGTGCTAACTGACTGGCCACCTGATTAAGTACACTCTGGGTTCAATAACTTAGACACAAATAGCTAATCAGCCAATCACAAGGAAGCGACTGGGTACATTAATCTAGTCCTGTAGACCTGGTCAAGGTGACTTGATGAAGTTTAAACTGAGCATCAGGATGAGGAAGAAGGTTTTTGGTATTTCAGAGTGTTTAAGAAACCACTGATCTACTGGGATTTTCACACACAACCATCTCTAGAGTTTACAGAGATGGTCTGAAAAAGAGGGAGAGAATATTGAGCAGCAGCTGTCTGGACCATAACATTACAGGAACAGTAACAGGAACTTGGAAACCACTGGTCTAACTAAGATATGCAGAGTATCATCTCTGAACACAACACGTCCAGCATGAAGCAGATGGGCTCCCGCAGCAAAAAACCACACCGGATGTCCCTCATGTCCGCCAAGAACAGGAAACTGAGGCTACAGTTCACACGGACTCACCAGAACTGGTCATAATGGTCTGATGAGTCTGAATTTCAGTTCCACCTTCTGACGCTGGGGTCAGAATTTGGTAGAAACATCATGGATCCATCCTGCAATCAGCACTTCAGGGTGGTGGTCTAATATTACAGGGGACGTTTTTTGGACCCTTTTGGGTTCTTTAGTAGCAGGTCAGCATCGTTAAATCGATGCTACAAAGATTCGAGGCAGTTCTGAGGGCAAAAGGGGGTTTATCCCAGTACTATCCCAGTACTAGCACTAGGATAAGTGACTGGTGAGTCGGAACTACTATCATGATCATCCATTACAACTTTCTCTTTTAGGTGCATCTTTGTCATAGAGTCTAGAGCAGGGACCACCAAGCCGGACCTCTGCAGTCCTGCAGGTTTTCAGTGTGTCCAAACTGCATCATGTCTGGTTCAAACTGGAGGTTTTGTGATGGAGCAGGGTCACACTAAGAGGTCCAGACTCAGGTGCGTTTGCAGCTTGAAACTTGTTGCATGAAGCAAACTGAATACGATTTTTTAAAAATCCAAATACATTCAGATAAATTATTTTAGACTTTCAGAGATCATTAGAAGCCAAACTGAACAACCAGCATTTTTGTCACCTTCTAGCCTGATGTTTAGGTCAGGTTGTACGCAGGTATACCCACTTCTAAACCCTGTGATGTGCAACATTTCTTTTTTCCAGCAAGCCTAATTGTCCTTTTATTGTGAATTAACCCAGTCCATTCTGCTTCTAACTGACTAGTATTTAGTGGTTAAACTGGTTAACTCTGAATTAGGCACGAGGATGATGAATGTCCTCACAAATGTACAGCTGGCTTGGTTATTGCTGGAGCCAAATAAACATGAAATTTAGCGAACATAGGATCACGTACCAGAAACTGAGACAAACCTTACATGTAAAGGTTTTATTTGCGCTACTTTTTTTTAAATGTGCAAAAAAATCGAGAGTTTACCCACTTCTCCAGTGGTGGACTGCTTCTAGCAACACACTGCACAGAGTTCCCTGTTCAGTTCATTGGTTTATCCTAACAGGAATGAAAGACTCACCAGGCATATCCGATCTTCATCATGGGGTTCTTGGCTTTTCTCCTGGGGATGTACTCCGGTCCTTCGTCCTCCGGATCCTCTTCCTCGGCTTTGGCGCTTTTCTGCGGCTCCGCGGGGGAAACATGCAGCCGCAGCCGCTGACATAATGCCGGTGTTTGGCTGAGCTGAGACAGACGCGACCGGGCAGGAGCAAGGTGCAGCCCTGGAGGACAGATTCAGTTTCCAACCAGTCAATTTACTTCAGCTTATCTGAGGTGTGTCGTGTTTTTAGCCTAATTTAATTAAGGAAAATAAAAATGCGTTTTAAAAACGCCGCTGGAAAACACTGCCGCAATCTATCGCTAACAAATGTATTTACTTTGCTTAATATATTATGTTTACGAGCAGATTGACGCCAGTTTAAAGTGCATTACCGTTCAGTGCTGTTCGGACAACTCTCACACAGGAGGCCGCCATCTTTGTTTGATAACCGCGAACGGACATGCGCAGTGCTGCTTTATTCAGGGCGATAATGCTGCCGCCTCGTGGACAATAATGGCATTGCGCTTTTATTAAATTACAGCAGACGTCACAAAAATTCACAGAAACAAGTTTTCACAGAAAGATTTTTATTTTTAACAACATTCTCCATTAATTTTGTCATAATATTACAAAAAAACAAAACAAAAACAACTTGAAACTGTCTGTAACCCTTGGTGTTTGTCTCCCGTGTTTTGTTACGGAAAACAATTTTTATTGACTCTGTCCCACATTTTGCTGAACTAGAAGAACGAAAGCAGCATATTTACAACATCTTAATTTGCTAAATAGTCTTTGTACAGTTGAGATAAACTCAAATAAACCCAACAGCATCTCCGACACCTTCATGGTGTAAGTGGTAAAACATCATCGTTAAAACGCTGGACTCTGCGTTTTGTTTCACGCCGTGAGGCAGAGTTTAGTCCTCCAGGTTGTAGTTGGGGTTGACGACCAGAACAGCTTCTTCCTCTGTGCTCTCCGACTCGGAGCCCTTCAGCCCAGCCTGAGACAGCTCAATGAGGATGTGATCCTGCATAAACACATTTACTGTAAACACACAGGCCTCACATCATTTAATCCGACTTAATTTCTAGAAAGGTTTTACTCACGTAGTGCACCAGCCTGTGGATGACCTTCTCTATCAGACCCTTCTTGTTGATGAGCTCCTCCTCTGAGTCAATCTCTGACTCGATCTCTTTCAGATACCAGTTGACCACCGCAGTTTTCTTCAGCTCGCCCTCTTCCTCCGCTGCAACAGAGAGCAATGGGGGGGAAAAAAGTCAATATAAAAGGATTTCCATAGGGATTAACATGAACTAGGAAAGGAAAACAATGAGAGAAATGGGACAAGAAGAGCCTTTTACCGTCCTCCGCTCTGCGCAGATGCAGGACCAGCAGGTTGGAGATGCGCTTGTACTCGGCGAAAGACAAGCGGAGCGACGGTTTGGGCTCGGCGTGGCCATTCACCCCGTCCGTGTGACCGTTAACGCCATTTACGTGTCCGTTGATTCCCTCTGCGTGACCATTTACCCCATTCTGAACGTTGTTGCCTGCAAAGAAATGATTAACGGTGAGTTCAGAGCGTTCATTTTCTGGAAATCGTCGAATGAACTGTGTGTTTTCACAGTACCTTCCCCCTGCTGCTCCTCCTCCTCCACCTCGTCTTCCTGCTCCAGGTTGACGTCAGGCGTCTCCACCCTGATGATGGACTTGTTGAGAAGGCGGAAGGCTTCCTTCACATGTTTGGGCTGCACCTGCATCATGAAGCCAACGAGCAAACATCAGTTTTTGTGGCTGAGGATGCTTCTGGGAGAGATTTCCTTCACCGTCGTTTTAAAAACAGATTTATTTTCCGGTAGCACGTACCTCGTCGCAGCAGTGCATGCGAGCCATGGCCTCCGAGAGTCGGATCATGCTCTCCAGCTGTCGCACCGTTATCCTCCAGGCAGACTTGGACACGCTCCCCGTGCCGTCGCGCTGGCGGAGGCGCTTGTACTGCTCCACGATGAACTCCTCCGACTCACTGGAGATCTACATAAAGGTACGTAAACCCATAAACCTTTCACCTTACAATCATGAAATCAGATTCAGTCCCCACCGGAGAGAAGCGTGACACCTGAACTGAACGACTCGGAGCAACAAATGCGGGAAGCTTTGGCGTGTTTTCGTGGCTCCTGAACACACACCTTAGGTTTGAACTGCCTGGCAAAGAGCAGATATCTGCGGATCTCATCCAGAGAGTAAAGCCGGTCCACGGACTCCTCGACACGCGAGTGCAGGTCCACGATGCGCCTGGCGATGGCGTAGTCCGTGACCTGACATGAAGGTAAGACGTTTTTACAGCGGGAAGGTTTAAAAAGCAGACGCTACAGTACGTTCTGTCATTCTGACTCCACTGAATCAGAGGCCCGGGTTCTCTTACACGGTAACATTTCTACGGACGTCCATGCTGATCTACTTCGTACACTTTCTAAGCATATTTTAATGATCTCGATGACAGAAATAAATTGGGTGTAAATTTTGCTGAAAATGCTGCCGCTTCACTCTCACTAAAAGCCTTCTATGAGCTCCGACTTATAAACCAACTGTGTCTTGTTTTATAGTACACCTTTACAAACGTACACAATCTCAAATATTTTCAGTTTAAAAGAATTTAAAGGGTTTTTTCAGGTTTTGTTGTGTATTTCTGCTGTAAAAAAGAAACTGCATCTGAAGACCAAAAAGTGATTCTTAATGCAATATATTGAAAATGTATTTATTGTTTTATTTATTTTTTATTCATTTGTACCCATTCTTTTCTATCTTCTGCTCATATTGTACAGCGCTCTGGTACAATGTTCTTGTTATAAATGTGCGAAGAGAAAATGGGACTTGAATGTATTAGATTTTTTACCAAATGCATGGGCTGTCCGAAAACTTTTCCACCACTGTATACATATATTTATATGGATAACTTAATGGTTGCTTTACTTGATGTCTAACAACTCTTACTTGAGTGGCCCCCATCACTTTAAACATTGTTCAGTAGGAGGAGGGAGGGTCTTTTGTTTGGAATACTTCCTTTACTTTGTAAATATTCCCTTTTGTATTTTTAAATTGTGTTGTGGAGTGACACCAAAATAAAAGTTTATCCATCTATCTTTCTGTCTATCCATCCATCCATCCATCCGTACCTCGTTGCAGTCGTCCACCAGGATGAAGAAGAGGTCGAAGCGGCTCATGATGGGGGCGGTCAGGTTGACGTTCTGCTTCAGGCTCTTGCTGCGGTCGTAACGCCCGTTCACCGGGTTGGCAGCAGCCAGGATGGACGTGCGAGCGTTCAGGGTGGCCTGCAGGGGAACGTGGTAATGATCTGATCATTCGTACAGCTTTCCCTTAGCCCCGGTGCTGCAATGCTACAGTTACGTGCGATGGGGAGGAGCTTTCTGGATCTGATGCGTTACCTTGACTCCAGCCTTGGTGATGCTGATGGTCTGCTGCTCCATAGCTTCATGGATCGCCACCTGGTCCTTCAGGTCCATCTTATCAAACTCATCGATGCAGCAAACACCCTGAGGGAGAAGATGGCCGTTAATACCGCAGGATGCGCCTACTAGATCAGTGCTTCTCAGAGGCTTTTCAGCAATGTGTGGAATAATTTCTCAGCTTAACAAATCCCAATAAAAACAGAGCTTTCTGGTTGGAAACAGAAGTGCCTATTTGTTAAAATTTGAAGCAAAAGAAACATAATTACATGTCCTTTTGTTATCAATAAAAGATGATTAGATTCATGGGGATTTGTTTTAAAATAGGGGTGCACTTTTCTGCACCGATCTTTAAAAAAATCTGACCTGCCAATACTGTTTTTGCCGATACCGATTTTTCTTTATAATTGACGTGACAGCTTACATCTTCAATATACCAATTTCGTTTTATTGAAAAACTAACAATACCCATACTACAATGCTAACTTTTTAACTGCACAAGCTAGTTTGCTAAAGATATAAATGAAAAGCTTTGAGCATTGCTATCCACATACCAAAAATATCAGTTCCTTTAGTCTAATTTTATATTGTAAACACAAAACTAGCTCAGCAGGTTGAATTTCAGACCCGTTTTGAGCCTCTTACTAAAAAAAGTTAATATTTTACGTTTTTGGCGAGGTTGTTATGATTGGTGGATAAGATCGGTTTCACATGTATGAATCGGCCGATCACAGATCCTGCAGAATAAAGGAAATCGGCTGGCCGATAGATTGGTGCACCCATATTCTCTCCTGTTTTTTCCCCTCAATGTTCATCAATATTGTCGCTATGAACTTATAAAAAACCAACAAACTGGATTTTTATTCACATCTTTCAGTTTTGGAGTGAAAATAAGCCACGTTTTCCATAACTTGCTCAATGCCACCCATGTTTACAGAGGCACAAGTTTTAGATAAATATTATATTAAAAGAATATCGGCAGTTTTACAGACAATATTTTTGATATTGTCCCAAAGTCCCCTACGGGTTCCCCCATGCTGTGGATCTCGCAGCACTCACGTTGTCTGCGAGCATCAGCGCTCCAGCCTCGATGACAAACTCGTGTGACTCCTCGTCTCGGACCACGGCGGCCGTCAGACCTGCGGCGCTGCTGGCTTTCCCGCTGGTGTACACAGCTCTGGGACTGAACTCCTCCACGTGCCTGCACACATTTATTTTCTGGTTATCAAAAGACCCACGGGAAACAAAGCGAGGCGGATTTTAATCTGGCGTACTTGAGGAACTGGCTCTTAGCGGTGCTGGGGTCCCCGACGATGCAGACGTTGACGTCTCCTCTCAGAGACGTCCCCTCCATGGTCGTCTTGGGAACGCCTCCGAACAGCATCAGCAGGATGCCGCGCTTCACCTCGTCGTTTCCTGCAGCGTCAGTCATTTCAAAGTTTAGCTAAAAGCGCTTTTAGAATCAGAGCGAAGCTTTAACAGATGGAGAAAAAGGCGAGGAGGTCTGACCGTGGATGGTGGGGAAGAGGCTGGTGCACAGGTTGTGATACAGGTTCTTATCCTGACTCATCTCAAACACCTTCTCCCACTCCTTCTCCGTCATCTGGCTCTTGATGCTTTCGGCCGTTTGCTCCTCGTCGCGCAGCTCCTTGCCCCCAAACTGCAGGAAAAAAGCGACATGCGGTTCGGCTGCAGGCTGGCTCTGACCGTGGCCGGAGGGTCGGCGTGTTTCTTACCCGCGGGTTGGTCGGGGCGACGTTGCACGCCAGGAAGGCCAGTCTGTAGGAAAGCTCTCTGACTCCCAGAGCTTTCAGGCCTCTCAGTCCCTCCGCTTCGAATCCCTGAGGACCGCCGGGCAAACGGGTGCTGTTCTCTGCTCGGATACCTGCGTGGCGTCCACACAGTCAGAAAAGGCAACAAATACTGATATAGAGACATTTTCAGATACACTGAAACTTTGTCACAAAAGATATGGATTTTATTTATTTGCACCTTAATACATAAAAAGGAAGAGATGGTAGGAGAGAAAATAAACAAAACAAAACAAAAAATACATCTACATAAGTGCAGGAGACATAAGAAAGCCC